>CAUYPK010020550.1:0-44722 GCA_963574355.1 Loris lydekkerianus | reverse complement strand
GAAGGAAAAGAATGGTCACTTCATATTTGTTAAGGGTAATACTCAATATGATGAGATTTCAATCATTAATATCTATGCACCCAACCAGAATGCACCTCAATTTATAAGAGAAACTCTAACTGACATGAGCAACTTGAAATCCTCCAGCTCCATAATAGTCAGAGATTTCAACACTCCTTTGGCAGTGTTGGACCGATCCTCCAACAAGAAGCTGAGCAAAGAAATTTTAGATTTAAACCTAACCATCCAGCATTTGGATTCAGCAGACATCTACAGAACATTTCATCCCAACAAAACTGAATACACATACTTCTCATCAGCCCACGGAACATACTCCAAAATCTATCACATCTTAGGTTACAAGTCTAACCTCAGTAAATTTAAAGGAATAGAAATTATTCCTTACATCTTCTTGGACCACCATAGAATAAAAGTTGAACTCAGTAACAACAGGAATCTGCATACTCATGCAAAAACATGGAAATTAAATAACCTTATGCTGAATGATAGCTGGGTCAGAGAGAAGATTAAGAAGGAAATTGCCAAATTTTTGGAACAAAGCAACAATGAAGACACGAATTATCAGAACCTCTGGGATACTGCAAAGGTAGTCCTAAGAGGGAAATTTATAGCACTGGAAGCCTTCCTCAAGAGAACAAAAAGAGAGGAAGTTAACAACTGAATGGGACATCTCAAGCAACTGGAAAAAGAAGAACATTCCAACCCCAAACCCACTAGAAGAAAAGAAATAACCAAAATTAGAGCAGAATTAATTAAATGAAATTGAAAACAAAAGAGTTGTACAACAGATCAATAAATCAAAAAGTTGGTTTTTTGAAAAGGTAAATAAAATAGATAAATGTTTGGCTAACCTAACCAGGAAAAAAAAAGTAAAATTTCTAATTTCATCAATCAGAAATGACAAAGACGAAATAACAACAGACTCCTCAGAAATTCAAAAAATCCTTAATGTATACTACAAGAATCTTTATTCTCACAAATATGAAAATCTGAAGGAAATTGACCAATACTTGGAAGCACATTGCCTTCTAAGACTTAGCCAGAATCAAGTGGAAATGTTGAACAGGCCTATGTCAAGTTCTGAAATAGCATCAACCATACGAGATCTCCCTAAAAAGAAAAGCCCAGGACCAGATGGCTTCACATCAGAATTCTACCAATCCTTTAAAGAAGAACTAATAACTATATTACTCAACCTGTTCCAAAATATAGAAAAAGAAAGATGACTACCCAACATGTTTTATGAAGCAAACATCACCCTGAACCCCAAACCAGGAAAAGACCCAACAAGAAAAGAAAATTGTACACCAATATCACTAATGAATACAGATGCAAAAATATTCAACAAGATCCTAACAAACAGAATTCAGCAACACATCAAACAAATTATACATCATGACCAAGTCGGTTTCATCCCAATGTGGCAAGGCTGGTTCAATATACGTAAATCTATAAATATAATTCAGGACATAAACAAATTAAAAAATAAAAACCATATTATTCTCTCAATTGATGCAGAAATAGCTTTTGATAATATCCAGCATCCCTTCATGATCAGGACACTTAAGAAAATTGGCATAGAAGGGACATTTCTTAAACTAGTAGAGGCCATCCACAGCAAACCCACAGCCAATATTCTATTGAATGGAGTTAAATTGAAATCATTTACACTCAGATCAGGAACCAGATAAAGTTGCCCATTGTCTCCACCACTCTTTACCATTGTAATGAAAGTTTTAACCATTGCATTTAGGGAAGAAAGGGTGATCAAGGATATCCATATAGGGTCAGAAGAGATCGAACTTTTACTCTTCACAGATGATATAATTGTGTATCTGGAAAACACCAGGGATTCTAGTACAAAACTCTTGGAAGTGATCAAGGAATACAGCAGCATCTCAGGTTATAAAATCAACATTCATAAATCGGTAGCCTTTATATATACCAACAATAGTCAAGGTGAATAAACAGTTAAGGATTCTATTCCATTCTCAATAGTGCCAAAGAAGATGAAATATTTGGGAGTTTATCTAACAAAGAACATGAAAGATCTCTATAAAGAAAACTATACAACTCTAAGAAATAGCTGAAAATATTAACAAATGGAAAAACATACCATTCTCATGGCTGGGAAGAATCAACATTGTTAAAATGTCCATACTACCCAAAGCAATATACAATTTTAATGCAATTCCTATTAAAGCTCTACTGTCATACTTTAAAGATCTTGTAAAAATAATACTTTGTTTTATATGGAATCAGAAAAAACCTTGAATAGTCAATACATTATTCAGAAATAGAAACAAAGCAGGAGGAATCACGCTCCTGGACCTCAGACTATACTATAAATTGATAGTGATCAAAACAGCATGGTATTGGCACAAAAACAGAGAGGTAGATGTCTGGAACAGAATAGAGAGCCAGGAGATGAACCCAGCTACTTACCGTTATTTGATCTTTGACAAGCCAATTCAAAACATTCAGTGGGGAAAAGATTCCCTATTTGACAAATGGTGCTGGGTGAACTGGCTGGCAACCGTTAGAAGACTGAAACTGGACCCACACCTTTCACCACTAAGATAGACTCTCACTGGATTAAAGATTTAAACTTAAGACATGAAACTATAAAAATACTAGAAGAGAGTGCAGGGAAAACTCTTGAAGAAATCGGTCTGGTTGAATATTTTATGAGGAGGACCCCCCCCCCCCAGGCAATTGAAGCAGCTTCAAAAATACACTATTGAGACCTGTTCAAATGAAAAACTTCTGCACAGCCAAGAACATAGTAAGTAAAGCAAGAAGACAGCCCTCAGAATGGGAGAAGATATTTGCAGATTATGTCTCCGACAAAGGTTTAATAACCAGAATCCACAGAGAACTCAAACGTATAAGTAAGAAAAGAACAAGTGATCCCATCACAGGAGGGTAAGGAACTTAAAGAGAAACTTCTCTGAAGATGACAGGCATACTGCCTACAGACATATGAAAAAATGCTCACCATCCTTAATCATCAGAGAAATGCAAATCAAAACTACTTGGAGATACCATCTAACTCCAGTAAGATTAGTCCATATCACAAAATCCCAAGACCAGGGATGTTGACGTGAATGTGGAGAAAAGGGCACACTTCTACACTGCTGGTGGGAATGCAAATTAATACATTCCTTTTGGAAAGATGTTTGGAGAACACTTAGAGATCTAAAAATAGATCTGCCATTTAATCCTATAATTCCTCTACTAGGTATATACACAGAAGACCAAAAATGACATTATAACAAAGATATCTGTACCAGAATGTTTATTGCAGCCCAATTCTTAATTTCTAAGTCATGGAAAAAGCCCAAGTGCCCATCGGTTCATGAAGGGATTAATAAATTGTGGTATATGTACACAATGGAATATTACGCAGCCTTAGAGAAGGATTGAGACTTTACCTCTTTCATGCTTACATGGATGGAGCTGGAACATATTCTTCTTAGTAAAGTATCTCAAGAATGGTAGAAAAAGTATCCAATGTATTCAGCCCTACTATGAAACTAATTTATGGCTTTCATATGAAAGCTACAACCCAGTTATAACCTAGGTATATGGGGAAGAGGTGGGGAGGGGAGAGAAAGGGGAGATGAGCGGAGGGAGGGCGATTGGTGGGATTACACCTACGGTGCATCTTACAAGGGTACATGTGAAACTCAGTAAATATAGAATATAAATGTCTTAACACAATAACTAAGAAAATGCCAGGAAGGCTATGTTAACCAGTGTGATGAAAATATGTCAAATGATCTATATGGTGCCCCATGATCACATTAATGTACACAGGTGTGATTTAATGAAAAAAAAGAAAGAAAGAAATTGTTCTAAGGATGGGAGAAGGTGCTACTGACTTTCGGTACCTGAAGACCAATGAAACCAAAGGCTTAGCACCATGAGGGCAGTCTCACACCAGCACAACTGCTAGCATGGACCACAACTTCTAGCATGGCTTCAAGAGCAACAACTTTTCCCTTTAAACAAAAGTGTTAGGCAAAAAACTGCAATTATAAAACACATTAATTTGTAGGGCACATCAGGGAAGAGTAGTTAATTTTCTTTGTAGCACAATTTTGTTCTTTCCTAACCTTTTATAGGAATGTTTTTAAACATACAGAAAAGTCAAAAGAGTTGTTGATTCTACACTTGCCAATGTTTTCCTCTTTTTGTCTCTTCATGGATCTCTCTCCATATGCATCGATTCATTTTATTTTTAGATTCATTGCAAAGTAAGTTGCAGATGTCAGTACATTTCCCCCCCCCCACAATACTTCATACATGTAAAGGTTTAACTAGAGCTCAGTATTTGTTTATGTTTCTATTTTAGAGGCCAAATTCACATACAGCAAAGTGAATAGATCTAGTGTATAGTTTGAAGAGTTTAAAAACACGATCATGTAGCCCAAAGCCTTATTAGGATATGAAACATTCCTATGACCTCTGAACCTTTCTCAGGGCCCCTCCTGCTAACCACACCTGCCCGGCTCAGCCACTGATTTCTAGCAACCATTGCTGTCACTTTTTTTTTTTTTTTTTTTTTTGCCACACATTAGTTTTCCGTGTTCCAGAGCATCACAGGAATGAGGTCACTGAGTGAGGGCTCGACTCCAGGGTTTGCCTTCTCTCCACCGCTAATGCCTCTAAGACTGGTCCAAGCTCTTGCTGTGGCCTTCTTTGGTAGCGCCTTCCTCGTCTTCCGGAGGGTAGTGTTTTTGGCCACAGATCCAAGAAGCTGTATCTTTAGTGATTCATGATCTGGTGCTTGCTGCTGGGCCACTCATTTTCCTGGTGGTATTAGATTTGTGTAAACACCAGCAAACAATCTGTCAGTGGAGTTCACTGAGTCACACATGGGACAGCCTGGTGTGAGGATCCTGGTAACCAGTGCCTGACTGGACTGGACTGGACTGCTGCAGCAGCTGTTGGTTACCAACAGCTGTAACCAGGAACCCAGACCTATCAAGAACCCTGTGCTCTGATGTTGCTGGAAGAAGAAGCTGGCCTGGGGCCTTGAATCTACTCTATTCTTTTTTTCTTTCTTTTTTTAAATTCTGGTAAAATATACATGTAACATAAAGTTTGTCATTTTAGCCACTTTAAGGGTCCAATTCAGTATTATTAAATGCATTCATATTGTTGTACAACTGTCACCACCATCCATCTCCAGCACGCCCTTCATCTTGCAAAACTGGAACTCTGTACCCAGTAAACACTAACTCCCATTCCCCTTCCTTCCAGCCCCTGGAAACCACCAATCCACTTCCCATCTCTGAGTTGACTATTCTAGGCATCTCAGAGAACTGGGACCATGCAGCGTTTGTTCTTTCTGAGAGGATTATTTCACTCCACGTGGCATGATGTCCTCAAGGCTCCCCTATGTTGTGGTATGTGTCAGAATTTCCTTTCTTTTAAAGTTGGGACATATTCCATGTGTGGAAATGCCCCAGTAGTTTAGCCATTCACCCATCCATGGACCCACAGGGTTGCTCCCACCTTCTGTTATTATAAACAGTGCTGTTATAAACATGGATTTATAAATATCTGTTCGAGTGTCTGCTTCCTGTTGTTTGGGATATATACCCAGAAGTGGAATTTCTGGATTACATGGCAATTCTATTTTTAATTTTTTCAGGGATGGCCATACTGTTTTCCACAGGGGCTGCACCACTTTGCATTTCCCCCACCAGTCTGCTGGGTTCCTGGCTGTTCCATATCCTCACCAATGGTTAATATTCCTCAATATTAACCATCCTGATGGGTGTGAGGTGATACCTCATTGTGGTTTTGATCTGCATTTCCTTGATGATGGATAATGTGGAGAATTTTTTTTTTTTTGAACCTGTGTGGATTTCACACAAATGCTGTAGTAAGAGGGAACTGTAGATTGCCTGGTCCAGATATGCAGGAAGGCTAGAGTGCAAAGGTGGCAGGGCACAGGCTAAGCCGGTGGCCAGACTGCCACGTTTATCTTGATTCTGCAGGAGATGGCTGCCCCTGAGGAGTTTCGAGCAGGGGGATAGCAGAATCTGATTTAGGTTTTGAAAGGATTCACTCTGGCTTTCTGACCACAGTTTTTTTTTTTGTTGTTGTTGTTGTTGTTTTTGTTTCTTAGGTTGTTTTTCCTTTTTTCCAATGGGGCATCGTCTGAGACTAATTATCCACTGAACACACTTAGCAGCAATATCTATCACCATCATAAAAGCACACAGTGTGGGTAAAGAGATTTACGGTTTACAAAATGCGTTCACATACATCATCTCCCTGCATTCTTGGGGCAGGATCTACAGCATCCAGACTCTTTGGCTGAGTGCCTTTTCCAAGCCATTGGCTAGTTCTGGCTCCTCTCGGGCCCTGGCTCATGAGAAGAGCTTGGATGTGCCCTTCCTGAGCATGAAGTGGCTGAGATGTCTTTGGCAGAGGACATAGCTCTAGCTGGCTTTGAGATTTTCCTGAAATTAGCTGGTCTGTTTATTACTAAGCCATGGTTGCAGTGTAGCAATCACCCAGAAGCAGCCATGTGTTTCTCTTGAAATGCCATTTGTGCCCTGCCCTTTGACACTGTTGCTTATTCTTAGTCATTATCACCTTGTCTTTATTCTTAGAAAACTCTGAGGACTTTGCTCCATCCTAATGAGCTTCAGGAATCTTCCAAAAAGCTTTAGTGGCTACTTCTCTGGGAGAAGTAAAACTCATGCAAACCTGTATGCATTTTCTCCTTTCTGCATTTATTGAGCACCTGTTGTCTATAGTAAATACCATGGACATAATGAAGAACAAAAAGACATAGTGTTTAGTGCCCTGGGTCCAGGCAGGTTGGACAGATGGACCAGACATAGGGAAGTGTGGGCCTGGGTGGCACCCAAAACTGCAGACCCTTCTCCACACTCATGGGCAATGCACACATGTGCCTAGGCACACAGCATACACACAGACACATAAGTTGTGACCCCTGCATTCGGAAAAGAAGACTACTTCGGAAACATAGGCTTCCTTCAAATGTAGACTGTTTGATAGTCACCTAATCAATACCCAGCCTCATTCCTTGACTGAGAAAAGAGATCAGAGAATAGCTTCTTGGGACAAATGTGCTTTTTTCCCTGGCAGAAACAAACAAGCTAAATTTGGGGCATGAGCCCAGAGGTCCAATATTTACATTTACCCAAGAATTCAAGGGTCTATCCAGCTCAGCATATTGTCTAGATGTGCTTTTGGTTCAGGTCTTGCCTGCAGGATTGGGTGAGCAGGACTGGTGGACACGGTGCCTCTGTGATGGGAGCAGGACGTCCCAGGCACTGGGGACTGCCTTCCTTACTTCCCCCTCTTCAAGGGCTTGAGATTCCTTTGGGGAGTTGGGGGGTGCCAGAGGTATGGGGAAGCTTTGTAGGGTACTTTGGACTTTAAGTTAGAAATCCCCTTGAAAGACAAAAGAGTGGCTTAAAATCATAGTAGCCTGTAAATGAAGAGTTTATCCATTCTCAGCAAACATTTCTTTGTGTTAGGCACAGTTTGGATGCAGGGGACAGATGAAGAGCTCTCTCGTCTCATGGAGCCTACACTCTCCACATAGAGAACACAGTCAACAAAAAAGTGTAAGCAAAAAAATAAACAGGTAAAAATTCTTTACAGATTGTTAGAGCCACAAAGAGAATGGCAAATGGCAGCAGAGAGGATGATTAGGGGCAAGGATTAACTGAGATGGGTGCCCGGAGCAGGCTCTGAGACAAGGATCTGAGTGCAAATACTTTGTTTGGGACCTTGTGGGGGAACAGCAGCAGGGAAGTGGGGGAGTGAGACAGAGACAGGAAGGGAACCAGCTGCCAAACAACCTACCCCACGGACAGCTGCAGCTCAATCCTGCATGCCGCAGTCATCCCACATGCTGTGGGCTGACTGAGGCCACTTCTGGGGTCATCAGTTCACTGGTACATTCAACTTGACCTGCTCCAGTGGTCAGAGAAAACCTCAAGTGAGTCACAGAGGTTGCCACGTGGTGTGGGACATGTACATGGCCAGTGGTGAGTGGACGTGAGGAGGGCACCAGCAGCCTTTGTTCTATCAAGGACAGTGTCACTGGGCACCATCCCCCAAACCTGAGGTGTCCATGGAGAGATCTGGGGAGTGAGCATTCACGCACATGCAGAGGCCCTTTGGGATGCTTGCTGAAGAACATGAAGACCAGCGTAGCCAGAGGGCACTGACCCTCCAGGATCTGCTGGGTGAAGTGGGCCAAGGAGTCAATGTCATTCTGAGCAGGATGGGAGCCCACAGCAGATTCTCCAGGGACAGATCTGCTTACTTTGTCTTAGAGTCTCTTCATTGGATCAAGTTTTAATTCCTGCAGGAAGGGGTCAGCCTCTCAGAGACGGCCCAGGGCTCAATAACACAGACACCCCCAGCCAGAGCTGTGGGAAGGGCCTCTCTTTTGTGGTGCTTTCTGCTTTAAAATGAAAACAACCCAGGCAGGGACCCTGGCCTTTTTTGAGGATGGCCAAGCCTTGAAGAGGAAGAACAATCAGACAGTAAAAGGATTGGAAAACGGGGAGTTCCCAGTGGCCATTTCTTTGTGTTGCCTGTGATACATTTTGACAAAGTGTGAAGCCGGGAAAAAGCCACTGGGTTGCAGGACTGCTGGGCTGTGCCGGGCGGAGCGGCCGACAGCACTCCCCTGCAAGCAATAGGCGCGGCTCCTCCAGTTATGAATTTGGAACTGAAGCCTGCAAAAAGAGATTACAGTTTAGCATTCACTGCAGGCATTCAGTGAAAAGTGAGACTGTCATGCAGGCTGGGAGTCAACCTACGCGGGAAACCCTGGCAGCAGAGTGTGGACGATGGGCAGAAAACGCCCACCCAGGCTGGAGGCGCAGGCTTTCAAAAGCTTTGGGTGAGAATTTCTTCTTTTCAGCTATTAATTCCATCCTTCCTTGTGGCTCTGACCCCATGAGATTTCTTCTTCTTCTGTTTTTCCTAGCTCACTCTCACATTAGAAATGTGTCACCTGGGTTTCAACATTAGGCAGCTGAAATGAACGCTCTTTCAATTCTGGAGTTGAGGGAAGAGGAAGGCATTAAATAAATAAATTCAAACCATGACAGTCCCTTAGAATTATGCAAATTTTCAAAGCCTTAAAAAAAAAAAAAAAAAAAAAAAAAAGACCCCACCCAGTCCAAAGTCCTCCCTTCAGAGCCCTGAAGGCAAGGCCTGGAAGAGTGAAGTGACTTCCTTGGGTTCCCACGGCCTCCTGGTTGGCAGAGCCGAGGTTGGAGCCCAATCTCCTGATTTTTGTGCCAAGACTCTTTCAGTGACACCCCCAGACTTATTTTTTCTCCTTAAATGTGGGGAAACTTGAGTTCCTGGCAGAGCTTATTCAGAGTCACAGACAGACGGAGCCTTTGGTTGGCTACGAAGCTTAGCTGCTTCCCAGATGGAAGGAATGCCTGTGACTCACGGGTCCTCATGCTTTCCTTGTGCTAGCACAAGTGCTACGCAGCAGCCTCGGCAGGGATCGCAGGAGACTGGGTGGTGCTCTCCTGCAGGCCGTGACCTCAGGATAGGAGACCCACCCTGAGGAGAAGGTGAGACAAGAGTAGTTACTGGTGAGCTGGGGGTGCATTTCCACAGGCAGGGGAGTGCAGCATTTAAGGCAAAGCTTCCAGAACTAGACCACCTGGATTTCAATCCCAGCCCTACCTCTTACTAGCTGTGTGAAGTAGACAATTTATTTGGCCTTCTTCATGGGTCATTACGAAAGTTTTGAGATACACAGAAATAAAGAAAAACAACCATAAAATCCAGGCAGAAGGAAACAAATGAAGCCCTCCCAGCCATACTGATAAGCCGAGCAAGTTCAAACTTGTACAGGTGGATCAGAAAGGATGGTGTCGACTGTGTTTCTTGGGAGTGAAATAATGGAGCCTAACACAGTCTGTCTCAAACTTTCTTAGTGACTAGGTACCTGTAATGTAGGGGTAAAAACATATATGCCTGTTACAGTTACCAATTGCTGTGTAATAATATGTATCACTTAATGCATAGAAGCTTAAAACAAAAAAGTTTGCAGAAGTCAGGAGTCTGGTCACAGCTTAGCAGGGTCCTCTGCAAGGCTGAAGTCAAGGTGTTTATCAGGGATGAGGTCTCATCTGAGGCTCAACTGGGGAAGTTTCCAATTCCAAGCTCATTCCAATTGTTAGCAGAATGGATTATCTCTAGGTCGTAGGTATGAGGGCCTCATTTTCTTGTTGGCTATTGGCAGAAGGTTACCTTCAGTTTCTTGCCACATGAGTCCCCAACGTGGTTGCTTGTTTTCTCAAAACCCATCAGGGAGAGAGAAACTCTGCCTAGTCAAGCACTGCAGTCTTGTGTGACGTGACCACACCATCACACCTGTGTGATCACGTCATCTTTACTGTGTTCTACTGGATAGGAGCAAGTTACAGGTTCTGCTCCCACTTAGGTCAGTATGTGAAATTATACAGATGAACAGATACTGAGAGGTAGGACCATGGGACCACCTTGAAGGTCTGTCTACCACCATCCCTCATTGGGTTGTCATGGGGAAGAAATGAGTTAACATCCATAAGCTCTTACAAGGAGGGAGATTGATGTTGTAGAGGTAGAGATGCTGTTAGCATCACCATCAGAAAAATAGGACCTAAAACTTATACTTGTCCTTAAAGAGTTTGTCTATAGTCTTTAGGATATCTGTGATGATAGGAATGAATTTAAACAAATATATTTAAACAATAGCTAACCAATGAAATAAATCTCAGTAACATTTCTTAACCAACTGTATTTTCTTTGTTGAGGGGGCTGTGTGTATACAGGGCATGGAGTTTGAGGAGTGCTACGTTTGTAGGCAGGTTGTTGTGGGGTACACAGGCATTGGCTGTCATCTTTCTCTTCTTAAATGAGAGCTGGGATTGATTTTGATGCTGTATCTCATCAGTTAAATATGTTTCCCTGGGTGCCTCCAATATCTTCATCTTTCTTTGTATTATACAAAATTCAGAAATGACAAAAGGTTGAGGTAAATAAGAAATAAGCAATATTTTAGTGTCTCTCTAACCTTTGAAGGTTTCAAATTGTTGTTAGCTTGTATTTCAAGATACTTTGCATGAGGCTTGTCACAGACAATAGTGGATATACACTCAGATTTCAAATCTGAGACTTTGGGCTTTTTGTCATATCTAATTAGCCCCGTTCTTTTTCTTCCTTCTCTTTTCTTTTCATGGTGTGGCAAACAGAGAGATAAATAACAATGAGAGAATAGACAGATTGGCTATGGTTGTTTTGTATCTATAGCAAGGGTATGGTCTTCAATCCTTGGTATCTTCACAAGAATCCTTTTAAACCATAATATATTTAGTAAAGGTTGATTTAGGTTGAAATAGATTGTGTGGTGCCTGCATTAATTTTCCTGGTGCCATGTAAGGTGTGCTCTATCATAGTCTGCTTAAAGTAGACGGCTGAGGGATCTGCCCCTCCCTCCTGAAGTTGTAGACCTGTGTGTCTCATGAAACACGTGCCATCTGACATAGGAGAGAGCCAGGGCGCTTGTGTAAATCTGCATATTGGAAATTCGAAAAGCTCCAGTTTGTCTTTTCTTTTTAGAAACAAAACTAAAGATAAATAATTCTAACGCATTGCCCTGCTGTGTCAATACATTATGTTATATCCTCCTTGGGTGATGTCCACATAATTTTGAGACTTCTTTTTTCATAGCACACTGCAAAATTTTGTTTTCTTGCTGATTGATTTTTCATGCCACAACCATGCTTCTGGATGCATCTTCTGTCCTTTGAAGGTTGGCTGTGCTTTTTCATCATGCTCACATCATGCCTGCAACCAAACTGGCCCACGGAGCTGCCCAGAGGCTCTGAGCTCCCACCCTGGAGGAGGGTGCTTGTAGAAAAGTTTGCAAAGTCGGCAACTGTGCCTGGTCCATGAACTGCGAGGGACCACCTTGCACAGATGTTATGAGTAAAACTGCTGACAGCGTCAGGGCCTGCAGGGGCTCTTCTGTCATCCTCGTAAACAGGGTCACCCGGCCCGCTTTATCTCTCCACGCAAAACGCGGATTTAATAGGAACTGCCCTCAGAATCATCGCTGCTAGGTCGAGGCTCCAAAGGAATTAGGGGTAACAGTTTAATAACTGTAGAAAGAGCTTAGGCGCTTGGCTGTGTCGGGTATATCTGAGTTGGCTACTGAAAAATGAACTTGGGACATTAAACCCTTTTATCACTCAGATAGAGCAATATGGGGAAAATCCATTCCCTGGCAGGGGATGAGTTTCCTGGCTTCTGAAGGGGGTGTGTGTTTGAATGTGATAGGGAAGCCAGCATTTCTCAGAGTGGAAGGGGGATCAAAAGACAAATGAATTCTTCAAGTTAAATAAGAGCTTTAAATTATCCCACTTTGAACTGCTTCAGCCATCAGCAGAATTTACTACTCTGAAAAGCAGCCTGTCTTTCTGCGGATGGCACTGTGGTCTCTATCTGTTAATGCCGCCTTTTAAAGGAACAGACAGTGTTACGGCAGATGGGCAAGCCTGGGGAGGTAAGATAAATGTCTGTTTAGTTGGGCAGCAGAGTCACTTTTGCTAACCTATTCACCTAGAAGCCTGCAGAAAATAAGAGATTTAGACACAGCTGCCTTCTAGGTGGGCTGGACACCATCCATCCAGCCTGAGGATGGATAAGTGAGGTTAGTTCAACCCATTGGTTTCTAAATTCTGATCTATGGAGTCTCGTCAAGTTCATCTTCTGTAAAGATTGAGAAGAGGCAATAGATCCCACCAATTCCTATCTCAAATCCTCGCATGGCGCCATCAAGGGGTGGAGATGCTTCTTTACTCTTTGAATCTTCACTGGACATGTCACTTGACCGGCCAGTGGGACGTTAGCAATGGTGAGACAGGCAAAGGCTTGGGAAAGCATTTGTGCCCTGGGACTTGGTCCTGATGCTCTAGACAACAGTTCTCAACCTGTGGGTCACGACCCCTTTTTAACAATGCAAATACACTGTGGCATTAGGAAGATTAAGAACCACAGTTCTAGAAATCTCTGTGTCCCCACCGTGAGAATTCCAGGCTCATCTGTAGAATGAGAGATGTGGGTTCAGGTGTCACTGTCATCTTAGCCGGTCAAACTCTGTAAGTCAGAGAGGCACTGACTCTGAAGATGCAGGGATGACCCCCAGCCCTTGAGATCTGCAGGAAAACTGGCTTGTGGGGCCCAGTCCAAATTGTCTACTCCCAGAATCGTAAATAACTATTGATTATGTAGCAGAAACTAACTGATGTAACTTTAGGCAGAAAAGGGGAGCTAAGGGGAATATTTAGGGTCTCTAAATTTGGTTCTACATAGAGCATCTCTGATTCATTTACTTTCACTTCGATTCTTTTCTAAATAAAATGTTTTGTGGGTTTTGTCAGTGGTGCGGGAAGCCTTTTTCTGGCTTAGTCTAGAGCACCCCTGTATATTCCTGTTGCTGGTGAATTCAGCCACCTGTTGTGAAGCTGCTGCTTCTGGCTTTGGAAGTCTGGGAAGAGTTTCTGGGGATGACTTATTTGTCCCTCAGTTGCTCCACTCCTTTGTCATTTAAAGTGCCACACATCCAGGCTTCTCCCTTGAGCGTCAGTTTCTACCAGGGAAAACGGGAGTGATTTCCATAGCAGACAGCCTCAATGGGGCTGTTGTTCTGGGTACCCATCCATCCCTGTTCAAGATTAGAGCCTGGCCCCAGCAGGGCCAATTGGATGCCCTCACCTAAGAATGTGACGGTTAAACAAGTCACCCAAAGACAGAATGTGGTCACAGTTGATTCATGCTGACGCTTTGAAGAACCTGCCAGTCTGCTTCTTTATACACATGCCCAGAGTTGGCCAACTCTTCGGGTTGATATCCCTAAATTCTGTGAACTACTTTATACCCTCCCAATGAATTGCTTTTCTGTTTCAGTTAGCCAGATATGCGTTTGGTTGACTGCCACTAAAGGACATGGAGTGATATACTTTTCTTAGCTAACACTAGCCCCTGGGGTAGTCAGGAGTAATCTGGGCTTGGGCATAATGGTCAAATGATAACCTTTCTGCACTCTTTCAAGATTGCTGTGGCCGGAGGGTTTTCTCTGGTCGTGGAAGTGTCACTTCCAGGTGGAATTTTTAAGAACCAGTTGTCATTCTCTTGTTCCTGCCATGGCAGTCATGGAGGGATGTAACATGACAGCGTCTCCACCAGCCACAGTCTCTGAGGGATTTGGGTTAGTAAAACTCTCTGTCCTCTACCCTTCATCAATATTGGCCTATAAAGTAAGAGAGAAAATAGCCTTCGTGGACATGAGCCACTGAGGTTCGGGCAGTGTGTGCTGCCACAGTGTAACCATCCTGCCTGGAGTCATGAGGCATTCCACTTGGGCAACATAGCATCCATATTAATAAGGCATCATTCAACCTGCCCTCTATCTGTTTTGCTTAATCTCCATTTCCTATCAGCCAAGAATGGAGAGAAATATACCTTTGAACTTCTCTTTAAAGGCGAGGCAGCCACCGCCAAGAGTGTTTTAAAGATAATGTCATGCCTATAGTCCTAGCTACTTGGGAGGCTGAGGCAGGAGGATCAATTGAGCTCCAGAGTTAGAGGTTGCTGAGGGTGCTGTGATGATGCCACAGCACTCTAACCAGGGTGACAGAGTGAGACTCTGTCTCAAAAAAGAAAGTCACTAATTCGTTCCATAACTATGAGTGCCCAACATTGATTTCATTATCTCACTGGGTTCTGTGAGAATTACAAAAGAATACAACACATCACCTGAGGGAGCTAATGACTCAGACAGGGAGATAAGACTTATATGAATTATAAGATAAAGAAATATAAGATAAAGGCAACAAGGAAAGGAGTGCTGAGGACAACCTATAAATGCCAATTGAAGTCACAGTCCCAATAAGCTAAGAGTCAAGATGGACTAGACGGTTTTATCAAAAAAGCAGCCTTTTCAACAAGGCAGAGATTTGGCTGGGTCTGAAAGGTTGGATTAAATTGGACTTTCCACAGAGCAGAGACCTCTGAGCAAAGTTTCAAACTGGCCAAAACAAATTTAAGAAATTAATCTGATTCATGAGGAAAGTGTGGTGGGAGATAAAATTGAAAATTTAGAAGCACACCTAGAGTTGAATTTAGAAAATTTCCTTGAATGATGTGCAGTTGATGGGTTGTCCTGGAAAATTTATTACAAGGGAGTGACAATGGGATGCATACGTGAGTTTGGGAAGTATAATCTTGCAGGAAATATCAGGGGGAGACTGGAAGAAAGGAAAACTTGCTGGGAGGCTACTGTGGGGAATTGGGGATGCCATATTGAGGGTCTAGAATCACTAGGGAGTAGAGGGAATGAGGATTAAAGGAACGCATAATGCAAAATTTGGGAAAAAAGGAAATTAAAGAAAATTTGATAGTTCATGTGTTGAACAAGGGGAACAAGAAGAATGTGCTCCCAGAATTCTGAGATTTTGCTTCTGGAGGATGGGCACAATGATGTCCTCAGAATGACTAAGAACAGAGAACAGGAAGATGGAATCAGGGTCACGCAGCATGAGCAACACCAGAACTGCTGGGCAACTCAAGGACGTGCGTGGGGTTTCCTTACTGATGATCCTGCCTAAACCTGCTGAGTCCCATTTTGTTCATAACAACACCGTTCACCCAGCTGCCAGGTGAAACCTCCAGGCGTTCTCCACTTTGTTCCTCTTCCCTCTACTTCTATGCCCAACTAGTTACCCACGCTTGCTAATTTTACCATTGCAAGGTATCCCCTGTCGCACCCCGTATTTTTATCCTCTGCTAATCCCCCTTTTCTGGCTCCCCTTCCGTCACTGAAATACAGCTCCTTGGTGTTTTCCTGCCTGCAGCACTTCCTTACTCCTCAGAGTAAGAAAATGCAGCCCCCGACATAGCCACACTCCCCATGTGGCCACTGCTCACCCTAATTAAAGCAGGAGATTTCTCTAACCTCAGAACCAGGGTCTGTTGTAGAGGGGACACACTCAGATGACTTCCGTGGTCAAACCAGTGATAAAGACTAATCCCTTTGATATTACAGAGACTAGTGGGGTCAATGGAAAATTAGAGAAAGGGAGGTCCTACCTCAAAGGCATTCAAATTCAACTTTCAAAATGGCAGCGGGCTGAGCAGGGTGGCTCACACCTGTAATCTTCAGGGAAGTCCCTTGAGCTCAGGAATTTGAGACTAGCCTGAGCAAGAGCAAGACCCTGTCTCTATTTCTAAAAATAGAAAAATTAGCTAGGTTTGGTGGTGGGCTGTAGCAGTCCCAGATACTTGGGAGGCTGAGGCAGGAGGATCACTTGAGCCCAGGAGTTTGACGTTGCTGTGAGCTGTGATGATGCATTGTACTCCCGCATGGGTGACAGAGTGAGACCCTGTCTCAATAAAATAAAATAGTTAATTGTTAAAAAAGCACTGGGTGAAGGTGGAACCAATGAATCTTCCCATTTCTCCCCTTCTCCCACTTCCTGATACACCCCCCTGGTGAGGTACCCCCAGTCTGCCTGGTGCTGTGTGCCCCCCACTCTCAGGTAGGGTGCTTTGGCTTTCTCAGGTTGGAAGGTTTCTCTTCCAAAATTCTTCTCCCTGATTCTTAGTTCCACTTTCCCAGGCTCTTACACAACACATTGGTGGGAATCTCAATTTCTCAATTGAATTCTCAATTTCTTTGTTTTCCCCAGTTAGATTAGTTAGTTGTTTTTTCATCTTCTTCCTCTCTGGACATGCCTCGAGAAGATGGCCAGTTTCCTAAGACCCAGGAGTATGCTGGCAAATTGTCAGCACTCCGTGAATCGGCGTGAGGTTGCTTCTCACCCATTTACCTCCTCTCCCCTTCTTTTCTGCAGTTTTTGGCCGGGGCTGGGTTTGAACCCACCACCTCTGGCATATGGGGCTGGTGCCCTACTCCTTTGAGCCACAGGCACCACCGCCCCCCTCCTCTCGCCTTTATCAGCTCTTTAACCACAAGCTTTCAGCTAATGAGTCCCTGACATCACGGAGCCTCAGAAGCATAGAAAACATCTTGGTTCTTCTCCTAAACTCCAGTTGGCTACTTCAGTGTCTTGTTTTCTGGCACAAATTTCCCTTTTTCCTGCCCTGTCCACTGTCAGCCCTGAACCACTTCCACCGCTGGATTTGCTTGTCTTATTTTCCCACGTGGTGGAGAAAGACTGGGAAGTGTCCCATTTCCTGGTGTGCCTGGCCCTGCTGCACCCTCTCCTCTTGCTTGGCCCACACCACCCCTGGGTGGTACCTTTGCTTATCCTTAACTCATTCCCCAAGCTCTTTCTCCACAGCAGTTCTTTCAGATTTCCTTTTTTATTTACATCTTGCAATCCCGACACCGTTAGTTGATAGCAAGTCTCTTACTTTATAAAGATCAAGACTAGAGTTCCTCCTTAGCCTCACCATATTTCTCCTTAATTGTTTCTTCTCTTGCACTTCTCTAAAATCTCAGATGAAAAGAAATCCCTCCTTGGCAGGCAAAATAAGTCCTCTAATTTTGAACCAACTCCTTGAAGAAGTTGTAATTGCTAAGTTCATTTCAAAATTAATGACTGATCATATAAAATGCTGTCTTTCTCTGACATCTAGTTGGTTGACAATATCCCTTGTTTTGCTACTGTCTTGGGTCCTGTATGAGCTTCAGCTCTGAGTTATCTGGTTAACCTTGATGCCGAATAGATTCTCATCTTGACAAAGTCAGTGCCAATAGCTTGATCTCCAGCTTTAGATTTAGACTCTAGCTCTCTGCATGGGAATTATCTGTTCCTTGAAGGTATGAAATAAATTGTTTATAATATACTCTTTCTGCCTGGAGGTAATGGAGAAGCATCTCTTTTAGTTCTTCAAACTTAATTAGATTAATTTATATACAGGTTTCTCTCGTAATTTAAAAATCAAATCTTAGTTTGGTTTTCTCTCATTTTTTATTTTCAATATTAATTTTTTTGGTATCTGTCTATCTGTATTAACATTTCCTAAACTTTTTGAGTATCATAACTAACCAGAAGCATTTGTTAAAAATGCATTTCTAGTGCATTTGGAGATTCTTATTCTATGTGTTTTGCAGTAATTTTACGAACTATAATAATTTGCAATACTTTGTGACTAATTCCTCCTGGGAAACACTTTCCTTGCTTGCCTTCCATGATAAGTTTGTCTCTTGCCATGGTTCTCAATCTTTAGTGTGCCATCAGGAATCACCTGGAGGGCTTATTAAAACAGATTTCTGGGCCTCACCCCTGGAGTCTCTGATTTATTAGGTTTGGGCTGAGACTTGCGTTTCTATCAAGTTCCCAGGTGATGCTGAGCTTCTAGACCCAGGACCTCAGGCTAAGAACCTCAGGGCTATTGCAATGATCTTCAACTATGGCTGCAGGCTGGGAATGGCTGGGGTGTTTCTCAAAACCACCATTGCTCAGAGATTTAAATGTAATCTATCTAGGGTGGGTCCTAGGCATAAGTATTTTTTGAGGGTATGCCAGGATTTTGCTATTTGGCCAGGGCTGAGAAGCAATAGGAGATGGCGAACTGTATCCAATTGTCCAAATATAGGTCACAACCTGTTTTTATATGGCCTGGGAGTTAAGAATGGTTTTTATATTCTTTAAGAGTTGTAAACAAATAAGCAAGAATATGTTACAGGGACCACGTGGCTCACAAAGCCTGCAACATTTACTATCTAGCCCTTTATAGAAAATAATTGCCCTCCTCTGTATCGGACTCCTATTTCCAAGAACCAGGATCTGGATTTAATTCTTTTATTTTTATTTTTTGCTTTGGAGAGACAGGATTTTGCTCTGCTGTCCAGGCTGGAGTGCAGTGGAGAGATCATAGCTCACTGCAGCCTCCATCTCCTGGGCTCAGGAGATCCTCCTCCCTCAGCCTCCTGGGTTATTGGGACTATAGGGATGTGCCACCACACCGGCTAATGGATTTAATAAGTTTTTATCCTTTTTCTTTGTTCTCTAACTTAACATTTTCTGTTTTTATTATTGAGGGGGATTATTTTTTTTCTTGTTTTTCTGGTTTGTTCTATCTTCCTTTTTCTTAATTCCTTTAGGTAACTTCACAGTTTATTTTCATTTTATAGTCTTATAAGGAAAGCACATAAAGACTAGGACTTTCCCTCTGGAATTTCCCAGCTTCCATAAACAAGTGTCACATGCAGTGCTCATGTTAGGGGTATTTTTTTATATTTTGTAATTAGATCTTTGATTTTGCCCTTTGACCCAAAAGTTTTCATAGATTTCCACCCCTCCCCCATTTCCAATTGATTTAAAAAATATTTTTATTAAACTTATTGTGTACAAAACCAGAGTCTACCTCATTTTTACATTTTTACATTTGAAACATTTGGGACTTTATTTATTAAATGACTGCTCTAATCCATGATCGATATTTGTACATCCTTTATTAAAGTTTAATAAGTCATTTTCAGAGTTTGATAAACTGTTACTTCAACATTATTAATTATATTATTAATCTCCTCTATCATCTTGTTTTTGGCCTATTTAATCTCTGTCATTAACTTGTGGAGGTATATTAAATATTCTCAAAATTATTATCAATATCACTTTTTTTGTTTAGAGTCTTAAAGCTCTGATGCTACATTTTATGGTACATAAAGATTTAAATATATGTCTTCATTCCGAGTTGCATTTTTTATCAACAAAATATGACTCTGCTACATTTAACTGTTTTGAAACAAAGTCTCAGTCTGTTCCCCTTGTAGAATGCTGTGGCAACATAGCTCACAGCAACCTCAAACTCTTGGGCTCAAGTGATCTTTTGCCTCAGCCTCCCAAGTAACTACAGGTACCTGCCACTGTGCTCAGCTAATTTTTCCATTTTTAGCAGAGACATGGTATCACTCTTGCTCAGGCTGGTCTCAAACTCTTGAGCTCAAGCAATCCATCTGCCTTACCCTTCCAGATTGCTAGGATTACAGCCATGAGCCATTGCACCCAGCCTATATTTAACTTTTGACTTGGATTATACCTTTCTGAGATTATTACATTCCCTTTTTTCTTTTTGTTTGCATATTTTTAATGTACCCTTTTCTACACTGTTTTTATCAACCTTTCTGGATTTCTCTTTCCCTTAGGCTTAAATTTTATGCTTTTGTCCCCCTTTCTGAAGTATAATTTACATACAGTAAGAAAACCACCCCTTGAGGTATGTGGTCCTACAAATTTTGACAAACTCAGTTTGTGGTACTACTATTATAATCACAATATATTAAGAGGATATTTTCTAAATAAAGAGTGATATGACCTAATTATACAGGTAGATATGGAGTATTTCCTGATTAAGAATAATTATTCTTCAAATCACAAAGGTTTTATTTCTATGTAAGTTTACAACTAAATTGTATCGTCTTATCTCTCTCCCAGTATGTGCTTTCGGCTTTATACACTTTCTTGCTTAGTTCTATTGCATTTTCTTATCTGCCTCAATTAAAGTAGCCCCCATTTCCTGCATGGCTCACCTTCCTTCATCCTTCTAAATCATGGAATTTTCTATAGATTGGCCCTGTCCAGATCTTCTTTATTTAGTTGCTGGATTGTCACATCTCTTCTCAGCACAAAAAGGTCTGTGTTGCATGTAGGCTCTTTATTCCCGCCGTTCTCTGCTGTTCTGTGTTGAGAAGACCTCTCTGGGGTAACAAGCACATGCAGCAAGCTTCCTGCGGCCCAGGCCTGGTAGAGCCGTCCTCCTGTGTTGCTTATCCTCTGATCCTTTCCATCAGTCTCCTAGAGGTTAGGCTGGATTTTCTTTGCCAAGCCACTCTTTCTCAACACTCCTCTGCTTCAGGATACCTTTCAATCTATAAAGTCATCTGTGTCAAAATGCTTTTAGCAACAAGTATGAGAAAGTCCCCTTAACAATTAGGGGTGAGTTTTCTCACGCAGCTGGTCATCTGGAGGCGTGTAGCTTTTGGCAGTGGTCCAGCAACTCAGTGACATCCAGCCCAACTACCTGCCTCCTCCTCACGATCACGAGGTAGTTACCTCAATGTCAGGTAACACATCCAGAATCCACCATGTAGGTGGGAGAAGAGAGGAGGAGACGTTTTCTAGGCATCTATTAGTGGGAAAAGTAAGACTCTAACTTGAACCTAGAACATGACCCCAGGTCTCGCGAAACAAGGCAGCTAATAATAAGCCCTGAAATGAGAGGGTATGGATGAAGTGTTATGGAAATTAAGAAGAGAGGAGACAAATTAAAGATTAAGTCAGGGCTAGAATCTTCAGAGAAGGTTCCCTGATGTAGGTGACTTCAGACAGAGGCTTGAGATCTGAGCAGCATTAAAACAGGGAGAAGTGGTGGATCTCCGGCCAGACCTGTGTGCAGGGTCGCAGACTTTATAAGGCTGATTCACTCAAGTGTGCAATAAATGCAATTTTATTTTTCCAGAACTTGATTTATTTTAATTTCTATTACCTGCCTATTGGAAATATAATGCCTGTTCGTGTCTGGAAATTTTCTCCCCATATCTCAGGGTTACAGTGCAGTTCTGAGGATGTTATACCCTGAGGTCATCTGGCTACAAGGTATTGGCTGAGATTATTATTTCTAATTTTTTTTTTGCATGGTCCTGTCTGGCTCAACAGCCATTCCTACAACACCTGTGTCCCTTCTAGGTGTCTGTGACCCATCAGGCATCTCCGTTACTGAGGTGGTCCTGCGAAGTTCTACAAAACTGTGTAAAATTCCTGTGCCTTGATACACCACGCTGCCTTCTCTTCTCTGAGGACTTGCTGTCTCCACAAGGCTCTTCCCAGAAAAGGAGGCACAAAATGCCTCTGTCTTTTTATAGAGCTATTGTTTTTCTGAGATTTCCTAGGGTGCATTTATTTTCCTACACTATCTGCAATTCAATTTTTAGTCAAACATTTCAACAATGCAACCACACAGAAACATTACATGTTTGATAATAACAAGTTTTAACATAAGAAATGTCGACCACAGGGAGAAGTAGAGAGAGCAGTAATAAATGTACCTGTCACCTAAAGTGACTGTTGGTGACATCCTTCCCTTCCTAAGAGGAAAGTCTTTACCTTCAGAGATAAACCAGCTTGGAGCAAAAACTAATATTTTTTCTTTCCTGTGAAATTTTTAGTGAAATTTGACCTTTGTGTCTGGGCACAGAAATCAATGGAATTGGAGGATTTTATGGTTAATTTTAGAGCAGGCTACAGTTTCCTCTTCCTGGCTCTAACCCACTCACTTGAGCTGAGCGTCCTGCTTTTTGGGGTTGTCTACACAGGGGTCCTCCATAGATGGTGCTGTTTGGCCTCGGTGTCCTGCACTGTGAACTGGTTGTAGTGAGACGTGGCTCTGAGCAGACCAGGTAACATTCTCTGCACAGGACTCCCCGGAGACCATTATACATAATCACAGAGTGTCACAGGCCTGACATGAATGATTATGCAAAACTCTACGCCAAATTTCCAGTGGCTCCACAATTTGACAAAATGATGTGGCCATTTGTGAAATGCAAGCAAATGGATGGAAATGGCAGGTATAGAATTTCTGCAGAAGTGACAGAGCCATCCAGAGGCAAGAGCACTTCCATTTGGCAAAAATCGTACAAAGGAGAAATTTTTACCCTGAATGAATTAGTCTTATAAAGCATGAGTTTATGCCCAGCTGTCACCGGGATGCCTCTTGGATTCGTTTTTAAGTGGTTGTGGCACAGGGACGTGGGCTTGTTTGGGGTGGGGTGGAACTGTGTCTACGCCTCTGCTCTCACGGGGAACCCGTCAGGGTGGGGTAAGGCACTCCTCCTGAGGGTCCCAGCAGCTGGCCACAAAGTGGGCATGGTTGCCGGGACACTGTTCATGCTGTTGGGACCATACCCCTAGGGCTTCACCCCAGCAGGAAGACTGCAATTTTATTCCTAGTCATAGACCTATATCAGTTCTTCTAAGGAAGGACTCCAGAAGGAAGGCAGATCCTTCAGACTCAGATGCCACTACCTGGGTCCCCTGTTCTAAGCTGCCTCTAATACTTGCTTAGGAAGATGGGTGCCCTATGACTTGCAGGGACACAGTCAGTGGAATGGCCTTTCCTATGATGTCCAGGTGATCAGGAAAGGATGATTTAGTAGAGCTAAGTCTGGGCTGGTAGTTGGGAGACAGGTGATTAAGCATCTCTGTGGCCCTGGTACATTATCTAGGTTTTCTGGGATTTAGTTTTCATATTTATAAAATAAGAACATTTGGGTGGCCACTACTGCTCACATTCTTCTGAGATTCAACATTGCAGCCTTCTGTGGATCTGTTTTGTGTATTCTGTCCTTTCTCAGCACTACTGGTGAGGCATTCCCAGGCAGGGTTCATACTTCAATATGTAGTGACTTAGATCTAAATTTCAAAAGTAAAGACAGAAGCAAAAACACTCAGGAAGGCATTCTTCCTAGGTTTGCCCAGACCTTGCCCCTTTCTTAGATGCCCTGAGTTTGATCTGAAAGTTGAAAGTGATATAGGAAAGTGGATCCCAAAATGTGGGGTCTGGTTGAAGGCCATGTGGGTTCTCGGCTTTATCTGAGAAAGAATTCAAGAGCAAGCTGACAAAGTAAGGCAAAAGCAAGTAATTATTGAAAAAAAAAGGGGGGGGGAAGTGGCTGGCCCATAAACAGGTCAGTTGCTATCTCTCAGCAAAACAGACGATAGTACCTTGTGAGTTTCCAGGGTCTTGTGGGAGGATTGTTCATAAGATTTCTGGGAAAGGGGTGGGGAGTTCCCATAACTAACGATTCCCCCTCTTTTTGAGCCATAGAGGTTCCAGACAGCTACCAGTAGTTGCTGTGCGTTGGTCAACCGTCAGGGTGCTGATAGGAGCTTCCTCAGGCTGCTAATGGTTATAAGCTGAGTGTAATGAGCACTGGGGGCAACTGGAGGTCCGTTTCCATGACCATCTGGGTTCTAGCTGGTTTGGGTTAGTTTCTCAGCTGGCTCCTCATCTATCAAAAACATTGGTTTGGGTTTTGTGCCGTCTCATAGAGCAGACACTACCTGTTCCTAATCTCAGAAGAGCCATAGTTTGGAACTCCTGTTGTCAGCTCTGTGGGGGCTCTTTGGGGACAGTTCACAAAGATTAAGTGACTTTTCAAAGTTACAGCTACAGCACATCTGGGGGAAGGTTTCTTTGGATTGAGACCCAGAGTTATCTCTTCCTTAAGCAAGAAGCAAACCCCTCGCAGTGACTGACAGAGTGTGTTGGGGCTGTTAAAACACGTCGGTCACTGTGTAGACACCGTCTGCTCCTCAACTGACCCGTTGCCACCATCCAAATTCGTCATCTCCATTTCCAGTTCTGTCCTTCATGGCATTGGGGGTAACGAGGCTAGGAGAGGGATGAAAATGTCCCCTGACTCCTACAGGTCTCAAGGCCCAAGGTGAGACGGGGCCCTCTAACTAACACACCGCCCACGTGGGAAACAAGCTTGGAGCTCAATTCGCTAGTCCTCTAAACATTCTCGGAAAGCTCTAACTGTAGGGAACAACGTGCGGTTTCTTTTCTGTTGTGACAGGGCGGCTGGTCGTTGGGCTCCGTGGTGTGTGGCTTTAATTAATCTTCAGCATCTGAACTTGAGCCAGCCTAACTGGGACTCCTCTACTGGAGTTGGTTGCCTGCAGTGCTAGGCTGCTCTGGGCTGCTCACCGGGTCCTGAGTGTCTTAGCTTGTGTCTCTTTGTCTTCTATAAATGCCGTGAGTGGGGGGTGGGGAAGGGTAGGGAAAGCAAGTGACTTGATAACATCTTTAGGAACCAGGTAACGAGCCATCAGGAGGACTAACGGTAAATAAATGCATTTTCCGTCCAGTGTCTATGTGGCACTCCAGAGGAGCACATGACTAGGAAAATGTAATGAAAGCAATTGTAACTCTTTCGGTAGAGAGGTAATTACAGTCTATGGCTGCCTGACTGATGAAAATTACACTGCTTATAATAAATCGCCACACAGCTAAGTCTTTTCTGAAGTCCTTAGTATGATTTGTGTTTGTGCACTTACTTAAAACATCAGGGAACAATTTATAAACATGAGCCTTTTTGGACACTGCCAGGATAGGCATTTACGATCAGAGAGCCTGTTTAAGGTTGCCTGATTTATAGAGGATAGATCATATTTTCCCGACACTCTCATGGTCAATTACAGACCTGCATGGTACATTTGGTAACTTAAAAGCAAATTTAATCATTCTTTCCTTTTCTTTCTTTCTTTCTTTTCTTTCTTTCTTTTCTTCTTTTTTTTTTTTTTATTTGTGAGCATGCCAAGTTAAGAAAACATTTTCTCTTAGATTAGGGAAGAAAGATGTTTCAAAGACAATGAAGTATTGATGGGGGTGGGAGAAAGACCAAAACCAACATAAACATTAGGGCTTTCCTTTTGAAAGAAAGGGTGCCAGGCTATGTATTTGACTCACCAGGCCCTGGTCACAGAAAAGTTCAAGAGGGCCAATGTCTTTAGTGGTGCTGCCTTTTGGCCCCGGGGAATCGGTGTGTTGTATCATAAAGAGGGCTGGACTAGGCATCACAGGGTGCAGAGTGAAGCCTGTTTGTGGAACTAAGTAGACCTGTGATTGTGGGCAAATTCCTAAGTTTTTCTGGGTTCCAGCTTTTTTATCTTTCAAAGGAGAGGTGGACTCTTTGGGGTCTCTGTGCCTCTTTGGGCAAGAGGTCAACCCCTCTGCCTCAGCTCGGAGGTGCTGAGCCCTACCTGCAAGATCAAAAAGCCCTATCAAAAAAGCTCAAGCTCACACCTCACTCCAGAAAAATTAAATCCGAAACCTTGGGTTTGGATATCTTTAAAAAACCAACAATGCTCCTCAGCTGGAGTTGAGAGAGAGCTCCCTCTGTCCTTTTGAAGTCTCTGACACCCAGGGGTGGGGGTTGGCCTGAAGTAGGAGAGACAAGACAATATGAACAGGCTGAGCTTGTCTTTCTTCAGATGTCTCAGAAGGAATCTGCTGCTGCCACCCTTCCTAGAACAAGACCGAGATCCCTTGCTCCCCATGTATGAGTTTGTTCTGACAGTTTAGTTCTCGAACTCATTCTAGAAAAAGTGTTATGTACCTCATTGCTGAATACCGGTACGGTCACCTTTGAAATACCCCTGCCCCAGCCATGTGGTGACCATCGTGATTTTCAGCAATAAGGTATGTGGCACATTTTTTAGGATGAGTTCATGAACTTAATTGTGTGACCTCATAGTTATATAGTAGAAATGGGCAAATGCCACAAAGCAGCCTCTGCTCTCGGTCACACACCTCCCAAGCTGGCTGTTAAACATTTATTGGCACCATTGAATGGAAGTATCTAGACCAAGCAGTTCTCAGCCTGTGGGTCGTGACCCCTTCGTAATAATAAAAATACATCAAGGCATTAGGAAGGTTGAGAACCACTGAATTCTAGACGATCCTGTCCTGCTTTGGCAGCTGGGACCTTCTTATATATGATTGGGAAGAAAAAAGTCCAGTGTAAATATTTACACATTAGCTGTACCTACTGGCAGGTTGCCACACAATGGCAAGGCAGCCGCCTCACGTGCTGTGCGTGCTGAGCTCTATGAAATTGCCTGAGCAGGTGGGATTAACATTAAAAGAAAGAGAAAAACATGGTCTTTTCCACACATGACTTTGGGCTTAATGAGAACTATGACATTCATGGCTGAAATATACAACAATGGTTGTCCAAGTGTGACCCCCAGGCCAGTGGCGTTAGCGTCTCTTGCAAATTTGTTAGAAATGCAAATTCTCAGGTCCCTACCCAGGACCTAGTGCATCAGACACCCTGGGAATGGGGCTCAGCCCTCTATGTGAAGTAGCCATTCAGGCTAAAGTTTCAAGAACCACTGTTCTAAAGAGATACCCAAGACAGCAAAAAATGTGTCGTAAAACTCAACAAAGGCAGAAAGAAAGAAATAGTAATGGGCACAGATTGCCTGGCCCACAAAGCCTAAAGTGTTTACTAGTGGCTCTTAAGAGAAAACGTTTGCTGACCCTTGCCATTGCATAGAATGCGTGCACGCCTGTGCATACACACGCCAACACACTCCTGTAAGATTTATCTAGTGTGAATTGTGATTACATCTTGAAGGAGTTTCATCACCTGCTACAGCCTCTCTCTCACCTCTCACTCTCTCCTCACATCTCTGACATTCTTTCTCCCCCAAAGCTCTTCTCAAGGTTGCAAAAAACTGTATTATTGCTAAATTCAAGGGATGCTTTTGAAAATCCTTAACTCCTTTTCTTCATCAATTGTTACAGTGGATCATTACCTCCATTCTGAAACACTCCTTTTTAAAATTTACTTCCTTGACCTTTGCCGGCTTATCTGACTTTTATGCACCCTTCTCTTACTGCATAGGAAGATGAAACAAAAGAGGGTTGTGTCTATGAAACCTCAGGAAGAGAATCCTTTGAGGAGGAAAAGGTGGTTGGTAGTTGTGCTAGCTGCTCTTGCTCAAGGAACATGAGAATTAAAACACATCCTTTCTCAGGTCTTGGTCCGATGCTGCCCACTGACATGATGCATGTGTGTTGATTTCAGGTTTCTCCAACCAGCTCCACACAGAGTCGCAGGCCCAATATCCTGCTTCTCCCAGGATATCTTTAGTTGACTGTCCCACAAGCACGTCGGGCTCCACATGCCCTCCACTGAGGTCACCTTCTCCTCCCTGGAAGTCACCTTCTCCGTCCCTGCCCTCATTACTTAGAGGCACCAACATCTACTTGCACGAGTTAAAAAATTAATCTGCCCTTACAGGCTGTCTTTCCACAACTCAAACAGATCATCTAAACAAAACAAAAGCCACTCTCTTCTGAGTCACTTTCCTTCATTTGCTTGTAGCTTTTAAATTAGAATCACAAACTCAATGCTCTCAATATTTAAGACAAGAAAAGAAAAATAGGTAATAGTGAGTAGAGACTAAGGCATGCAGAGTATATATCTCTCCTTCCACTGAGCCACCAAAAAAATGTAAATTTATACATTTATTTATATTTCTGAAACAGGGTCCTTCTTTGTCATCCAATCTGGAGTACAGTGACCTGATCGTAGCTAACAGCAGCCTCAAACTCTTGGGCTCAGCCTCTGAGTGGTTGGGAGTATAGGTGCATCCCTGGCTTTAAATTTTAAATTCTGCTTCAGGCAAGTACGAAGCACCTGTAAGGTAAATTTATCACGTAGGCCCTAGGCCCTGGCTAGAGAGCCCATTTTAAACTAAAGTAAATTATAAAAACTGAATTCAAACTATGCCTGAAACTTTTTAAGCCATCTGTTGAGATTATAGCTTTGTGACTATTTCCTCATTAATATCCTATGAAATGATTCAGAATGGCCGACGGTAGGTGTCTGTCACAACTTATGAAGTAACTCCTCCCTAGATGGACATTTAGATTCTTGGTAGATATGTTCCCCTCAAACTTAGCATGTCTGAAATGGAAGTCACCATATTGGTAAATATTTCTGGGGTGGAAGTCTTTACAGTTATAAGGATCAGAGGTTATGTGTATTTCTTGTGAGTTTGACACATGCTGATAAAGTTACCTCTAGAAAACCAACACCAATTTGCACCCCATCAGACTGAGAGGAGAGCACCCATTTCCTTAAGAAACACTGGACATTATCATGTAAAAAATATGCATTTTTAACCTGATTGGAGAAGGGCATTTCATTGCTTCCCTTTGTGTTTGAATACTGGTCAGCTGATCACCTGTCTCATATCAGGTTCTCTGGAAACAGAGCTAAGATAGGTTGTCTGCAGAAGTGTCTGTTGGGCAGCAATCTTGGGGACATCACCAGAAAGGCTGAGCCAACAGCATGGGGCAGAGGAAAGGCTGAGCTGTGAGCAGCTGTCACCTTCAGAGCTGTCCTGACTCAAGGTCACAGGGCCTGCCCTTTGTAGCCCCTCCTTGGACCTGTTATTGGAAGCAGCATCTACCCCTGGAGGGACACAACTTGAGAGAAACAACTACCTTTTCTGGAACAAACTTCTACAGGAGGACTCAGGCAGAGCCCCAGACAGTCTCCACTTCTTAATCTGGGCACCGTGTGGCTGACCAACACCTGCAACACCTTTTCATACTGATGGACACAAGGACTAGCATCGAGTAGGCATACATATTTGTTGAATGAATCAGTACATTTCTATTTCTTATTTTGTTCACAGCTTATACCTATTATATATATATATATATATCTATATATATATATATATATATATAGATATATATATATATTGTTTTCTCTCATTTCTTTGCAAAAAGTTGCTTCCATTTTAATGGCATTAACCCTTCATGATGCAGTGAAACATTTTCTCGTATTTACCACTTGCCTCTGGATTTCACTGGTTTCATTTTTGTGATCTATAGACCTTTCTATCTTTTACATGGTCCAGTCTATCCATCTTTTCATTGTCACTTACATGTTTAGTAAACCTCTGCAATCCTTAGATCAGAGAATGCTCACACACATACATATATAATGTATTTATATGTATATATATATCACACACACACACACACACACACACACACACACACACACACACACATATATATATATATATATATATATATATATATATATATATATGTTAGGGTTTATTTCTTACATTTAACTCTTCAGCCCATCTGGAAATTATTTTGGCTTAAAGCATAAGGTAGAGGTCTAACTTAATTGTTTTCTAGGAAGATCCCTTTGTGTCACTCCAAGGGGTGTGGGTTTTATTTGGACGTTGCTGGGGACTTGCTGCAGAAAGCTGAGCAGGGCAGAGAGTCGATGAGACCTTTGGCTCCAGTGGAGGGCTTGCGGCCTCCTGGCACCTGTATGCTTGCAGATATTTCTGAGCAGAGGCTTTCCTCCTCTCCCTTCATCCTACGTCTGGCTTTTACTACCTCCTCTTTGCCTTTCAATGATTAAAGCAGGATCCATTGACACTTCAGGAACTCATCAGAAAGCCCAGCTTGCATGTGCTTCAATTCAGCACTTGGCAGAAGCTAACTGCAGACTTGATGTGTGTAAGAGACCAATGAGGGTTGGTGTTAAACACCCATTCATACATATTACTTGAGCTTGGGCCTGGTATGGAGTTAGCTCTGTAGAGAGCCATGTGTCTGGACTGTATTATCTTAGTCCCCTTCAGAAATGCTTCTACTCTGCTGTTAAGATTTAATGCTATTTTCTTAGGTTTTTTTTTTTTTTTTTTAATCGAAGAGCCAGGCTAGAAGCCTCCACTTTGAGAAGTTTTTGGTATCTTTCATCAAAGCACATAGAAATTGGGGCTTGATTTTTCTTTGTTTGAAAAGAAAATATTTCACATATGTTTTAAGGATAAAATTTATCTCAAATTCTTCTTGGGATTTGTAAGCAACAAATATGCAAGTTAATGACTAAAGGGAACCTTCAATGAACTCTGTCTTGGTCAGTCCAGGCTGCTGTAACAGAATACCACAGACTGGGCAGCTTAAACAACAAACATTTATTTTTCATAGTTCTAGAGCCTGAGAAGTCCCAGATTAAGGGAGATTCAATGCCTAGTGAGGATGGTCATCCTGGTTTGTATATAGACACTTTTTTCTGGTATATTGACATGAGAGACAGCAAAATCACCTTTCTGGTATTCTATTTTTAATAAGGGCACTAATCTCATTCATGAGGTCCCACCACATGACCCAATCATCTACCAAAGGCCTCACCTTATAATACCAGCACATCGAAGTGTAGGATTTCAACATGTGAATTTTGTGGAAACACTAAAATTTAGTGTATTACATTCCATTTGTGGTTTATCCTGTCCCATAATCCATATACTTACATGGGCTTGGTCTAATCAGAAGGCAAAGGATCACCCTTCCTCGTTTCGAAGACTGATTCTATCTGGACTCTAGTAATACTCTATATGACCCGGAGTACTCTGAACTATTTAATAGGCACTTGACATAGTAGTATAATTCCTTGTCCATTTGTTAAAGTCCCTTCTGGAGCTTGAGCTTCCTGAGGGCAGGGCCTGTCTTGTCTTGTCCATCAGGTCCTCAGTGCCCTGTACCTGTACCAGGCCTGGCAATACTGCCCTGTGGGTGTTCAATAGGCATTTGTGGAATTAGCAAATGGTCCTAGAGATGGAATTTGAGACTGGTATTAAAAAGGAAAATGATCAAAAACATTTTCAGAGTTCCTTGGGATCAATTTTTTTTTAGGTATCTCATTTCTTTATTCTTCATGCACTCTTAAATTTTATCATTCAGTCCTTTATCTTGTCACTCATTTCTTCATTCCTTTTCTTTTAAATTTTATTTATGAAGTAAATACTTTCTGTATACCCATCTGCTAGTTATAGAAGCAGCTTATTGAAACTCTCCAAGTAAGCAAATAAGGTCTCATGTCTGAAGCCAGCCTGCAGCCCATTTTCATATAGCCCATAGCTAACAATTGCTTTGTCCATTTTAAAATAAGTGGTTTAAAAAAAATTGAAAGAACAAAGTTTTGTGACATGCAAGCTAGATAAAGTTTGCATTTAGTTGTCTGTGTGTAAAGTTGTGCTGGAACACAGCCTTGCTCATTGGCTTACATACTGCCGAGTGCTACTCTTACCCTGGGATGGTAGGGCTGAGCTGCTATGACAGAGACAGCACGGCCTGTGGGAATTTGCTCTCTGGCTGTGACATGAAGCGTTTGCTGAGCACTGCTCTACCACCTATAGTGTTCACCCAAAATGCGGGGTGAGTATACACCTGTGGTCCCAGTTACTGGGAGGATTTCATGAGCCCAAGAGTTGAAGGCTGCAGTGAGCTATCATCAGGCCACTGCACTCCAGCCTGGGCAACAGAGTGAGATCCCACGTCTAAAACCAAACAAGTTACATAGGACACATGCCTCAGGTGTTCTGACTTTAAAGGGCAAAGGTGTAAGGGCAGGGAATGACCAGCAAGGCCCAGGAGCATCTCTAGGAGGAGGTGGCAGGAGGGAGGGGCTTCTGCAAATAGCAAGAGTCAGGTAAGCGAGATGGGCAGGAACAGGAATGTTAGGCAGCAAATGCGACTCAGGTTAGTACAAGCTGAGGACTAAAAAGGTAGCTGAAGGGTGAACGACCGTGGAGGCTAGGAATGGCCCAGGCAAGCACATTTTCCCCTGAGAGGCAAAGAATCAGCCTCAAATTGGTGTAGCCAAGGAGGAGCCAGCACCTCACTTGTGCAGCAGAGGTGGCCGTGTTCTGACCCATTTCTCTGGGTGCCAGTGGGCAATGCTCACAGTACACAGGCAACTCTAGGAGAGGCCTGGTGTGCAGCTTATGCTTCGAAAAGGCTGGGCCAGAGTTGGGGGAGAATAGGCCTTCTGGCAAGTTCATTCACTGCCAAGATAGTGGGAGGAATTTCTTGGAAAGATATGAAAGCTGAAATTTACAACATGAGGAAATGTATTGAAGCTCTTAACAAGCGCCTCCTGGACTTCCGTCTTAGCATTCTTTGTTCAGGGGCTCATCCCTTGACATCCGAGTGCTAATGCAAATGTGAAATATATGTTGCATGATGGAAAATAAATAATGAGGTGGCAACCATTTTAACTCTCGATTTCACACAGCATTGCTTTATACGGTGGCAACCTGCAATTTGTTCAGGGAAGGTCTTTGCGGTCAGGGGATCTGACATTCCTTTGAGGCTTGAGAAAGAATGAAATCTCATCAATGCTTTCAGGTAGGATATTGATTTTCATTTCATTTCTCCCTGGCAGATAAAGAAGACCAAGTTAGGAGTGTTAATGGAGTAGAAGCCAGAATGTTAAATACAGGTGGTTCTGCACCATTAACCTCGGGGAACTGTCAAGAGGCTTCATCTTCTTATTGGTGTAGTCCTAATATTCCTCTTGATGACAGGGATCTGGAACTGACAGCCCCTTGATTTCATAAGTAAGGAAGACTACCATTGCATATTTTTACTTGTAAATTGTTTTATTTCTCTTAAATATTCAGAAAAAGGAAAGCATGGATCCTTGCAGAATAGAGGTGCAGCTAGGGACCTCTTAAACTGCTAGGAATTTAAAGGTGGTTGGTGTACTTTTGAACAACTCAATGCAAGCTCTTTTAGAAAGTCATATGAAACAAGGGAATAGGGTAGAAACATTTTTATTCAAATAGGAAAAATAACCGAAATCACCAAGGAATGTACTGTATATACTCGAGTATAGGCTGAGTATTTTCGGCACAAAATTTGTGGGTTTTTCCCCCACTTGGCACAGGAGGGACTCATGGACAGTGTCTGGGGCGGCACGTGCAATTGCGGTACAGGGATTTGGTGTGAAGCTCTTACACAGATGCAGCTGCCCAGCCTCACATCTGGCAAATAGCCCAGTATTTCACTTTGATGTGTTTTCTTTCATTTTACCAGAAGGCTTCTAGGGGCTGGTCAGGGCAACTGTTCAGTCACCTCCTGCTTCTCACTCTGGGCCAAGGAAAATTTATGGCTCCAGCGCATGATGTTCCCAGGCCATAGAAAAGTCTTGGGGCAATCAGAATCTCTCATATTTAAAGATACCACCCTTTTTTTTTTTTTTGTCTCCAGGGCTGCCACTTTCAAATAATAGCTGGGAGCTGGATGTCAGCCTCCCCTTCCTTCACACAGATGTCTCTCTCCTCTTCCCCCCCTCTCACTTTCATCCAACCCTATCTTGCTGATTATGACTCTATTTTCTAGTTTTCCTTTCCAACATCTAAAATTGAAGTTTTCTTTTTTTCTTTTTTGAACTTGGTGCTATTGGTTCTCATCTACCTCCTCTCTTGACAGTCAAGAACTGATTGTTGTTTTTTGACTGGCAAATGTGCTTTTGACGTCTCTGTTTTTTGGTGAAGTTTATTTTCCGGGTGAAATAGGGAGAAGTATGTGGAGAGTTGGAAAGGGACGGGACAGGGATTGTTTAATTAATGTTCACATGTCCAAAGGCTTTCCTGTGATGTCATAATAAATATAGAAAAGACTGATTAATGGGATTATATGATATTTAGTTTCTGTCTCAACATCTGCTTAGCAAGACACACAGTATTCTGATGGTTCCCCACAAACACACCCCCCTGTGGGGGCTCTTCTCTGTGGGGTGCATGCAGAGACCCACCTCCACCTTCCTCACCTCCACTCCTTCTAACCTGTTTTCATCACATATTTTTATCTGCCCTGGGATGAAATCTCACCTAATTCCCTGAATTTTTCTGATTACTTTTCTTTGGGAACAACAATATGGCCCAAGACAGCCTAACTTCTGAACTCTGAGCTCTTATTCATTCGGAAAGTTCTTCCAACTCAGCTTGAGCCTGCTTGGGCAGCTCTCCCTGAGCCCTGGCGGGAGACGCAGCTGACTTCTCCCTCCTTTCCTCTCCATCCCTCCTCTCCGCTCCCCTCCCCTAGCTGACAGGGTGGGCGGGTGGTGCTGCTTTGCCTGGCACTGGTGTGCTTTCCCTATATTGCGTGATGAGCATTTCTGGATGTTTCCCTTGTTATGTATATTTCCGGGTTTTATAGAGAGCCCCCCAGCACCGTCCTCTTCCCCAAGCTGAGCTCTGTTACTCATAGTTCCACTGATGAGGGGATATTTCCTTTACCAGCTATGTGTGAGCTCTCCTCTCCTGGCTTTTGCTGTTCTCCCATCCACTGGGATCACCTTACTTCTCTAGATTTCTTACTGGGGGGTCTATGTCAAGGTAACTCATGCCCGAGGCCCTTCCAGAAGGTCTGGACATAACTCTGAGCAGCACGTGTGCTTCTTACCTCACGGTCTGGGATTGCAGACCTCTGCTAAGGCAGCTTTCTTTGTTATCCTGCCCTTGCCAGGGCCTCTCTTGTTAATTCTTTGCCAGGTGCGAGACAGATACCAGTCCCTGCATCCTTAAATTCTATGAGAAAAGTCAAGTGTCTGAGTTATTTTCCTGCAGCATATGAATGAAGAGGGTAGGAGGGAAGACTGTAGTTCTTTACCCCTTGGGTAAGAAAAAAACTCTACATTTTCTTTTCTAAAGAAACCTTTATGCTCTAATTTTTCTCCTTAACCAATCTCTGAGCCTCTCCATTGGAGGGAGGTAATGGGTAGTTCAGGCATAACGGGTTAACATGGGGCCACTGCCTGTATGTTCCAGCACCTCAGTCTAACATGAGGGGGTTCCCAGTGCTGGCCCTCCCTGCCCTTGGGGTTTCTGCTAAAACTGAGATAACAGGAAACATTCTTCTTAGCTGCTAGACTGTTCTATGTGTAGGAGAGGACTCTCAGGATGTCCAGGGCCCTTCCTGCCATAGTATTTCCTCTACTAGGTTGTTAGGATGGGCGTGGTGGCTCACACCTGTAATCCTAGAGCGCTGGGAGGCCAAGGAAGGTGAATTGCTCAAGCTCAGGAGTTTGAGACCAGCCTGAGCAACAGCGAGACCCGATCTCTAAAAATAGCCAAGTGCCTAGTAGCCTTGTCAGCTACTTGGGAGGCTGAGGCAGGAGGATCATATGAACCCAGGAGTTTGAGGTTGCTGTGAGCTATGACACCATGGCACTCTACCCAGGAGGACAGAGATTCTGTCTCAGAAAAAAAAGAAAAGTGGTTGCTTACACAGACTCTTGTAAGACCTACCTACAGGAAGTCTCATTTGCTGCCAGGGGATGGCCAGCTCAGTAACACACCCTTAATATGGGCTCTTCTTCTTCCCCTGCTGCCTCCTCCTTTTCTTTTTCCCTGGTCCTGGTGTTGTGCTTCCTAATTAAGTAGGGGACATAGCCTTTGCTTTGAGCTCTGCTTTCTGGGGAAGCTGGGAAAATGTAACTAATAAGCACAAAAGTCCACTAGATTCTGTGCAGAGAGGGAAAGTGGTTCTTAACAAACTTGTTACACCTTTGGAAGTACTTACGATGATAACTAGGCCCAAGAAAAGTCACCGGAGTAGGAAAGCAACCTTAGGACATCCAGTGTGCTTCCCCCATGGTATTTCCTTAACCAGGTTAGTAAACCACTCTCTGCACATGATTTGGATAGTAACAACAAATCAAGGAAATAAGGGCTCTTCTTGGAAAGAGACAAAAATTCTTAATTTAAAAAATACTGTAATCTCAGTATCATCTAATTCCAGTGAGGTTAGCCCACATCACAAAATCCCAAATCTGTGATGCTGACGTGAATGTGGAGAGAAGGGAACAGTTTTGCACTGTTGGTGGGACTGCAAACTAAGACAGCCTCTATGGAAAGAAGTATGGAGAAAACTCAAAGAACTAAAATTTGACCTTCCTTTTGATTCCACAATCTCAATACTAGATATCTACCTCAAAGAAAATAATCATTTTACCACTAGGACATTTGCACTGGAATGTTTATGGTAGCTCAATTTACTATTGCCAGGATGTGGAATCAACCCAAGTGCCCATCAACCCTGAATGGATTACCAAACCATGGCATATGAATATCATGGAGTACTATTCAGTCATAAGGAAAGATGGAGACTTTACATATTTTTTGTTTACCTGGATGGAGATGAAACACATTCTTCTTTAATAAGGTATCACAAGAATGGAAAAGGAAGTATCCAATGTACTCAATACTTATACAAAACAAATATATAAACAACTACATGCCCACAGGAAAGAAAAACACAAGTGTAGTCTATGGAGGGGGGGAGACAGGGTGGAGGGAGAGTGGAGGGAGAGGAGAGAGGGTGATGGGCAGGAGCTCACTTGCTGTGCACAATGTGAGGGTGTTGAGCACGCCTCTTGGGTGAAGGGTTCAACTACAACTTGAACTTTCCCTCAGAAATGAAAACAATGTAACCTAAACATTTGTACCCTCAGATCAATCTGAAATAATAAAAAAGTACAACTCTAAGAGCACTTCCATTAAAATCATAAAAAAGCAAAATTAAAAAAAAAATTGTGATCTCAGGGGTGGTGTCTTGTCTCTTTAATCTCAACAACTCCTTAGTACAATGGGCTGAGGAGTCCATCAGGTAACCAAAGGGCCAGTGGAGGTTAATTATTCTTGTTTTTTTCTCTTCATCTCCCTAGGCCAATGAGATTAGGTATGAGAACATATTTTTCAAAACTTCTCTTTTCTCCATCTGCAGATCACTCCCTAACTCTTCATAAAGCAGGAGTCACAAAGGATAAAGAAAGAACTCTTCCATGTTCAAGGTACCAAATGCCATATTAAAACAGGTATGAAAGCATCCACATGTTCCCCAACACACACACACACTTACCCACATTCTTGGGTAAATTTTCTCTTATTAAAAGTAGCTGAAACTCCTTGGGGAAATTAACTGTTGTTATAAAGAAAAAAAATTCTGTTGGCCTTGGCCTTGAGATAAGAATCAGCCATGGGAGATCTGAATCGTACTGCGAGGAACGCACTTCCCTCTGGGAGCAGTTAAGCCTTGGCCGCCCTGGCATCCTGCCCAGACACACTATCTCCTGGTGCTGCGTGTGGGGATTCTGTTGAGTCTGGATACTTGTTCTCAACAGTGGACATGATGTTTTGATTAAGTCCAAACAAGGCAACTGAATGATTATCTGAGGAATGTGGGACTATCTCTGGTACCACATTGGGATATACTGACCTCCACAAAGGGGCTTTCATCCTTCAATTTGTTTCCAGTCAGCTTCTCATTAGTGATGAGTGCAAGACCAAGGAGTGTCAGGCTGAGGGAGTCACTCACACCTGAAGGGTGTGACATACCGGGGAAGCATCAGCACAGCTGTGGCTCACAGAATCTTGCTTCTCTCGAGGAGCAGAGGGAGAAGAAGCAGAGTGCATCAGGGCAGCATACAGGACTGGTCAGGAAATGAGGGATGGTTCTTTCTCTGGCACTAATCCATAAAATGACTTTAGGTGCATGACCTTGGTGAGATGGCTGAACTTGATCAGGGACGTCTACTCAATTGTTAATAAGGCAAGTAGTTGACTCACATGGGTGAGGCTTCCAGGCACGGGTAGGCCCATGCCCTGGGGGCATTGGTGTGGGCATTGATGTGGTTCTGGACCAGTGGGCCCCTTGGGTGACACTGAGCCTGCTCAGGGGTGGCAGGAGACCAGGTTACACAGGGGAGCAGTTGAGAAAGAGTCTTGTGTGCCATCCAAGTGGGCTCACATTTTCCCCTGAAGGAGGGATGAGGCCCTTACAAACTTTGCACCTGTGACTCAAGGGGATGTATGTTTGAGAGCCTCTCTGACAGCACTGTGGGACTGTGTGCAGGGGAGGCAAGATGGAGTCAGGGGGTCCAGGAAGGAGGCAGTTGGCATGGTCTGATGCCCTCTCGGGTCATTTCTATCTATTTTCCTGCCCAAGAGTCTACTAATAGTCCTCACATCCTGGGACTATACTGGAGCCCCGGATGAGAGCATGCGATGTGCTTTGAGCTAGTCAAGGCAGCAAAGTTCTACTGTGGCTTGGAAGCACCGGGGTCGGGGCAGCCACCTCCCAGTGCTGCTCTTGCTGCCAGCCATCTTCCTTTCCTCTCAGCTTTTTGCTTTCAAGGCTAATTTGAATCAGATAAGAAAATTATGTGATTTAAAAAAAAAAAAATTTCAATTTATCATGAAAGTGGTATCCCCTTGTTATAGAGAAACTTCACATTTTGTGGCCCCTGTTACTGGGCTCAGGCATTGGCCTGATTTACCTTCCTTGGCTCCCAACTGTCTGTTGCCTGTTTATAAAAAACCTCAAATTCCACTCAGGTATTAAGGTCTGCCCCAGGCTCCAGGGGACGTTACAAAGGGTATTTTCAACACTTGCTCCTGTAAGTTACCAAACGTTTGGTAAATATCCGCCCATTCCCTTTCAGCAGCACCTTGTAAAGCTGCCCTGGGATCCTGCTTTGGCCTTGGAAAACTTTAAGTGAAAATGATTTCATCAAGTGAGCTAGGGCTGCTATTCAGAATTGTGCCTGGCCTTGAGCTAGGTTCTGCACAGAGGCGTCCTTCCCTCTCAGAGATGATCTGCCCTTGACAATGATGACTGCTATTTGCTCTCCCTTCAGGACAGGGAATAAATCCCCTCATGCTTTTTTTTTTTTTTTTGAAGTCAGTCATTTGTTTCCTAGAAGCAGCATCTATGGGGCAAAACTAAGAACTACAAATACTGCTTCCTCCTTGATGCTCCACTCCACCAAGGAAGCTCGCAGCTCGTGCTGGTGGTAAGTGTGAGATGCATGTCCTGAGTGTGATGTGCACAAGGGAAGATCTGGGAGGGCTCACATAGCAACAAGGCCTGCCCCTCCTGCCAGGGTGTTGGGACAGGGGAGAGAAGCAGACATGGACCCTATGCTAGTAACTCTGTGCAGGCATTAACCAGGCAGTCTGCAATGTACAAATCTACTAATTATGGCCCCCACTGCAGCAGATGTCCCTGTTATCTATATGCCCTTCAGGGGATGCACTTTGGAGCCATATAGTAACCTTGTAACTTCCTTGACCTTCTATTGTCTTTGAGGATGGGCAGCCATGCAACAAGGGCAGGTGCTGGCCTGACCATCCCTGAATCATGAGATTCTCATGTGCACAGAAGCCCAAAGACTGTACAAAAGGAAGGCCAGAAATTGAGTCACTGGGCTGTTTTTGGATGCTAGTCTCCTGGCTGGTGAATAAAGCCACTTCCTCTTCCAACTGGTGGCTGAGAGTCTTTTTGGTCTGTGTCGGCTCCTGTGACAGTGCTGTAACAGTTCACATGCTCCACAGAAGTCTGCCAAACAGTGTGTGCTCCTAGGACAGGAGTTAGCAGCAACAGTATAGGACACATTCTTAAAAGAGCAAAATGGAAAGTTTCCATCTCAAGATTATTACATGACTGAGACCTAAGAACCACCTGGATGAGAACTTGCCAAGACAACAGATGGGATGAAGAGGTGCGGTTGAGTTTCCCTCATGTTTTCCTGACTTAACACCACGTGACTCCTCCTTATGGCTGAGCTTACAGGATGTGTAAGAAAACCTGCTTCACGGGTGGTACTTTGGCAAGAGATTGAAACAGTATGCACAGCAATACAAGTGGCCACTTTGGTCAACATTGCTCAAGCAGTAGTTCACGTGATCAGAAGCATCTGGACACTGATGGTAATAACTTTGAGCACCTCTTGTAATTTTAGAAGTCAAATGTGAGTAGTATTCATCTTTTGTAATCAGTATACATTGAGTATTACAACTACAATATATAGTTTTTTCCCGTTATTAAACTGTGTATACCTTTTTTTTTTTTTTTTTTTTTTTTTTGCACCCTCTGTATGTACCACATTTTACTTTCAAATTTTCTCCAAGTGAAAGACGAATGCTAGATATAAACTACTTCCTGCCAGTGGGCTGTAGGGAAACTCATCATCTTTCCCCTGAAACAGTGAGTGAGAGTATTACCAGAATTTCTCTCTGCCGAATGCTTGATCTCTGAGATTCAAAGAATGAACCCATGGACTACACTGGAAAGTAGCAGGACAGAGTTTACTAATGGAAAGACTGAAAAACAAGAGAGGGGGACCTCTGGCAGTAGGGGTGGGGGAACCCAAGTGGGAAGCCCCCTGTGTCTTCTGTCTAGCTGCTGGTTTTCCTATCCTGCAGACAGGGGTTTTGGGGAAGTGTGCCACAATTGGCCAGAGGTCTGCAGGCAGGAAATAATCCTAAAATTAGCAAAGGAAAGTGGTCCTTGCAGTTCTTGCTTTAGGCATTATGGTGTGTGCTCCCTGCCTCCTTAGGCATTATAGAGGAATGACCCAGAAACGATCAGGCTGCTTTTTTAATGACCTTTCTGGAGCCCAGAGGATGCACCAGGAAAGGGCCTGTTTGTGCCTAGAGATGGGGTCTGTGAAGAAAATGATCTCTGAGCTCACCCAAGCCTAGAAAATGGGGGACCCCTATTCAGTCTTGAATGGGGGGAACCCTGCATCAAAATAATGTATCCACTATAGAATTGATTAATCACATTCCAACCAATGGGTTTTATTAGTACTAAAATTATTGGCAGATACCTGATGACAGCTGTGGAAAATCAGTTGAAGAGTCTGAGACCCCAGGCTTCTCACATGTGCCCCTAAGTTAAAGTAATTGGTAACAAGACCATAGCCAGAGAAGTTGCAAGGTTTTCCACTGACATAGAAAGAGGAACCCATTTCTGACTTATCAAGGAGAGGATTCAACTTTATCCACTGGTGTATATCAGTTCAGTTATTGAAAATACCTTGAAAGTGTGGAGCATTTAAAAAATAGTAAAATTAGGCAGGATCCTTGCATCCTTACTAAAAGCTAGGAGAATATGAGCGATGTGTTAGAAATGTGAAGTGGTTTCTTCTAGAAATAGCATTGATGTGTTTAGACGATAGAAGACCATGAGGACTTGGTGACAGAGGTTGGGGTGCTAGACCATGAACACCCCTTACCCAGAGGTGGAATCAGAACACAGATGAGCAGGTATCGCTTTTGGAATCTCTTATGTCTCTGCAGACTTAACTCTTAGATGACTGTGCTGAGGACCATGACAGCTTCTGAGTAGAAGGCGTGCCAGGATGAGACCCTGGGACAGGAGGAAGGACAAGCCTCTGGGCAGAAGTGTGGGAGACACTGAGGGCAGGCAGAGGGCTCAGCAGTGGCTAGAGATCACCCTCTTTTTCAGGTCTGTTTCCCCCTTGAGGTTGTGTAGGTAGCTCTGGAAATTAACAGAGGAAATCACAAACAATTTTATCTGGAGACCAGGGGTCCAGGGCTGCTGCCACAAGTTCTTGAGCATGGTGGCAATGGAGGGTCTTCTCTCCACACAAAGCAATGAAAAGGAAGCCACGGCTGGGTGCAGGCTCACATCTGCAATCTCAGCACTCTGGGAGGATGAGTCAGGAGGATTGATTAAGCTCAGGAGTTTGAGACTAGCCTGAGCAAAAGCAAGACCCTATCTCTACTTAAAAAAAAAAAAAAAGAAAGAAAGAAAGAAAAAGAAAAAAGTAATAAACAGAAAAACTAACCTGGTATTGTGGCAAACACCTGTAGTCCCAATTACTCGGGAAGCTGAAGCAGAAGGATCACTTAAATCCAGGAACCTGAAGTTGCTGTGAGCTATGCTGAGGCCACAGAACTCCAGCCTCTGGCCAGAGTGAGACTCTGACTCAAAACAAAAAAAGTGAGAAAGAAGAAAAAAAGAAAAGAAAGCTGAGCTACACTAGGCAGATCATCTGGCCCCCACACTGACACTTCAGCAAAAAACAAGAACCCAGGGAACTTCCCCTGCTCTCCGTTCTCTGGGTGTTGGATAATTGAACAGGCTCAGGATTGGAGATTCAGATCCAGGATCCAAGTAGACAGTGTGGAGAATGCCTGATTGTGAAATATGTAGTTCTTGAAGTGTCTCCCATCATTTGTGATGAGGAAGTTAAGTGCAAACCAGTATAGGACCTAAGAAGTTAAAGTATAAGATAAAGGAAAAAAGAAAGAGACAGAAGGAAAAAACATTTAAATATTAGTGCAATAAAGAGTAGAAACTATTCATCAGCGTGTGCCTTGGACAAATGAGATGAAAGAAGAATAGGAAGAAATTTGAGCTAAGAAGGAAATAGATTGAGATAAAGTAGATATTAACAAAAAAATTAGATCAGGAAAGAATTTCAGGTAAGTAAATATGCTGTAATAGAATTTAAAAATTCATTCCAATCAGAATTTATTCTATAATAATCAAATCAGGAACATGGAAGACGTATTTGAAAAGTGCTCCCTTAACGCAGAAGGAATGAGACTAGAATATGGTTTTATTTTTGAAATTGTCTGTTAGAAAAATATTTGTTCAAATGTGAAGACTTTAAAATGCATTTTATTGATTTTGTTCTCATTATAGATGAATGCATGCTCCTGGTTGAAATATGGAGGGAAATTTTTCATTTTCTACTTACCTTTTTTTTTAAAAATATATATATATTTGTTTAATCTTTTTCCTATGCATATAACTAGTTTAACTGCAGGATCTTTGTATAGAATACATACAGGCGAAGGCCAGGTTGCATGGAAGTTTTAAGTACACATGCACACACACAAACAGGTATATATGAGAGCTGTCTGGAGAATATCCAGCTGTGGGCTACGAAAAATAGAGACGTATATGGCAGGATACTTTCTGGACTTTCTGGATACTTTCAGTTCTTGTTCATATACATATGTATACACATGTATATATATTTTTTCTTTTATAGAAGTGGAAAATAACTAGCATAAAATAAAGCCAAGATGGAAAAGTTTCTAAAAAGAAATCCTGGTCCATGTGGCCCAAGACCCGTCTGAGCATCTGTTCTCCTCATCTCTAGTTTCTCTGGGTCTGGGGTAGTTTTGCCAGAGGCTGCCTGTCAGTAAGAGGGAACAGACACTGGCTTCTCCTCACTTCCAACCTCCTGTGTGTCAGCTCTGAAAAACAGAAGGGAAGTTCGTGAGTTTGTCCCAATAAATCTAATAGAAGCTTCCTTCTTTTTTTTTTAAACAAATGATTAGGTTACATTGTGTTCGTTAGGTAGAGTCCAGGTTGTATGTAAGCCCTTCGCCCAGGAGGTGTGCTGTACACCCTTATCCTGTGCCCATTAGGTGAGAGCTCACCAAGCACCCTCCCTCTCCTTCTCCTCCCCTTTGTGTAGGAGTGTGGTTGTTCATTTACTACTTTCATGTTAGTATTGAGTACATTGGATACTTGCTTTTCCATTCTTGTGATACTTTACTAAGAAGAATGTGTTTGGGTCTATGGTTCATAATGTTCTCAAGTGAACAAAACACTTACTCCACTTTGCTTAAGAGTGAATATTCCTGTGTGCAGCCACCATGTTGCCCTCTCTGCACCAAGACTCACTTGGGTGTGTCAGTTGGCTGGCACTTCGTACATCTCATCTGTAAACATAGCATAACTGTTATTCCCAGTAGTCTCTCAAAGACCATACCACCAGACAAGTCAAATTTAAAGAGAAGTCCTTTTATTAAAGAGCCAGCTGGTGACTGCCTCAGTGTCCCAACATGGGGCTTCTGAGTGCAGTTGCTGGCAAAAAAAGGATCAAAGGAACCTGTAGGGAGCCAGCCCAAACTAACGGCTGGCCACTCAAATTCACAAAGGGTCCTGAGGTGCCCTTTGAAGAACCTTACTGCTGACAGGTTTGGAAAGCAGTCACTGGAAAGCCTGGCCACCCCAATCAGTTTCCTTACATTGACTGAGCTGGTAAATAGCCCCTGAGCTTGGCTCTGCACCTATTCTCTCCATCTAGGAAATACAGTTTTGGTAACAAAGACCCCTTCAAAACACTACTCCAATATTTGGGAGTATACCTAACAAAGAACATGAAAGATCTCTACAAAGAAAACTATGAAACTCTAAGAAAAGAAATAGCCAAAGATGTTAACAGATGGAAAAACATACCATACCCATGGCTGGGAAGAATCAACATTATTAAAATGTCCATACTGCCCAAAGCAATATATAATTTTAAATCAATACCTATTAAAGCTCCATTGTCATACATTAAAGATCTTGAAAAAATAATACTTCGTTTTATATGGAATCAGAAAAAACCTCAAATAGCCAAAACATTACTCAGCAATAAAAACAAAGCAGGAGGAATCACGCTACCAGACCTGAGACTGTACTATAAATCAATAGTGAT
>CAUYPK010020548.1:0-38302 GCA_963574355.1 Loris lydekkerianus | reverse complement strand
TTCACCCAGGCCAATTCCTTCAAGAGTTTTCCCTGCACTTTCTTCAAGTATTTTTATAGTTTCATGTCTTAAGTTTAAATCTTTTATCCAGTGAGAGTCTATCTTAGTTAATGGTGAAAGGTGTGGGTACAGTTTCAATCTTCTATAGGTTGCTAACCAGTACAAACGACTTTTTGACAGAACCCAGGGGTATTTGTGTAGGATCCTGGAACATGTTGAAGTGACAGCTGATGAGACATTATAACAGGAACTGGGACACCTAAAGCTATCCAGAAATGGACAGGCCTCAAAGATAGCCGAGTAAGAGCCCCCAGGCAGGCCTGGTGCCCGTAGCATAGTGGTTACAGTGCCATCCACATATACTGAGACTGGTGGGTTTGAACCTGGCCTGGGCCACCTAAAACAACAATGACAACTGCAACAAAAAATAGCCGGGCATTGGTGGTAGGCACCTATAGTCCCAACTACTTGGGAGGCTGAGGTAAGAGAATAGCTTAAGCCCAAGAGTTGAGGTTGCTGTGAGCTATGACACCACGGCACTCTGCTGAGGGCGACATAGTGAGACTATCAAAAAAAAAAAAAAAAAAAAAAAAAACCCCAAGTAGTCCATAAGGGCCCCAAAATCATAGTGGCAGGAATGTGGGGCTATTTAGGGTCCTGGGCAATGAGGGAGAATCCTGGGATGTTTTAATGGTGCTTGGGGCCATTAAATAAGGACCCAGGGTGTCTGAAGGGACATCCACAGCCACACAGAAGGACCTCAGGGCTCTTTTCAGTGGAGTCTCAGGTTCCTTACAATGGGAACCTCCGGGATGAAGGAACTAGCTGGATAGGCACCTGGAAGAGACACTGCAGCCACTTCCTGGGAGATCTTGGAAGAGTTCCTGCTGCTGGCATGTTACACAGGTCCTGGAGGGTCAGTTCCACTCAGGGGTGTCCAATCTGAGCCCCTCGAGCTGCATGCTGATTTTGTGAGGACATTCTTTGCTTATCTGTGGTGTCATATAGCATGAAAAATCCTTTTTCTTGGCTTGGCGCCTATGGCTCAAGCGGCTAAGGTGCCAGCCACATACACCTGAGCTGGTGGGTTCGAATCCAGCCCAGGCCCACCAAACGACAATGACAGCTGCAACCAAAAAAATAACTGGGTGTTGTGGTGGGTGCCTGTAGTCCCAGCTACTTGGGAGGTAGAGGCAGGAGAATCACTTGAGCCCAGGAGTTAGAGGTTACTGTGAGCTGTCATGCCACGGCACTTTACCCAGGGTGACAGCTTGAGAATCTGTCTCAAAAAAAAAAAAAAAAAAATGAAAGAAAGAAAAATCCTTTTTCTGTGCTAATCAGTTTTCCTTGGTGTTTGTGTATTTAACCTATGGTCTAAAACAACTGTTATTCTTCCAATGTGCAGCAGAAAAGAAAAAAGGTTGTATACTCCTTGTATTTGTCTGTCTTTTCTTTTCTTTTTTTTTTTTGAGACAGAGTCTTACTTTGTCACCCACCCCTGGTAGAGTCCTGTGGAGTCAGCTCACAGCAACCTCAGCAACCCTCATGGGTGGGTCCAAGGAGCTTGGGCTCAATGGATCCCTTGCCTCAGTCTCCCAAGTAGCTGGGACTATAGGCACCCACCACACCCCCCAGCTATTTTTAGAGATGGGGTCTCACTCTGGCTCAAGCTGGTCTCAAACCCGTGAGCTCAGGTGATCATCCACCTTGGCCTTGCTGCAATTACAGGTGTGAGCCACCATGCCTGGCCTGCCTGTTTTTTCTGTCAATCTGATTACTTGTCCATCTTGTAGCTACCTATCTATCATCCATCATTTCTTTCTTTCTACCCACCACATTCCTTCCCCTTCTTTCCCTGTCTGTCCTGGGTAGGCTCTGGTGAGGGCCTCTGGAAATAGAATTTAGGAATAGGTTTGGGGAGCCCGCTCAACTTTACTATGGACACCAAGGAAATTAGAACAGGCTTTGATAGAACAGGAGCTGTTAGAACAGGGGCCGGAGACACTTTGTGGCAACTTGAAGCAGGTCACGACAACAGTCTTACTCAGTTTTGTTTTTGTTTTGTTTTGTTTTGTTTTTTTGGTTTTTAATTTTTATTTATTTATTTATTTATTTATTTGAGGCAGAGTCTCAAGCTGTCACCCTGGCTAGAGTGCCATGGCGTCACAGCTCACAGCAACCTCAAACTCTTGGGCATAAGTTATTCTCTTGCCTCAACCTCCCAAGTAGCTGGAGGTAGAGGTGCTCGCCACAACACCTGGCTATTTTATTTTGTTGTTGTTACAGAGTCATTGTTGTTTAGCAGGCCAGGGCTGGGTTCAAACCCTCTAGCCTTGGTGTATGTGGCTGGTGTCCTACCCACTGAGCTACAGGTGCTGCCCTGTGTTTTTTGTTTTTTGTTTGTTTTTTTTTTTTGAGGCAGAGTCTCAAGTTGTCGTCCTGGATAGAGTGCTGTGGCGTGATAGCTCACAGCAACCTCCAACTTGGGCTCAAGCAATCCTCTTGCCTCAGTTTTTCTATTTTTAGTCTTGCTTTTTGCTCTAGCTGATCTCCAACTCTTGAGCTCAAACAATCCACTGGCCTGGGCCTCCCAGAGTGCTAGGATTACAGGTGTGAGCCACCATGCTCCAGCCTAGGACTCCGTTCTATTTTTTTTGAGACAGAGTCTCACTCTATCGCCCTTGGTAGAGTGCCATGGCCTCACAGCTCACAGCAACCTCCAATTCCTGGGCTTAGGCAATTCTCTTGCCTCAGCCTCTCGAGTAGCTGGGACTACAGGAGCCTGCCACAATGCCTGTTTTTTTTTTTTTTTGCAGTTTTTGGCCAGGGCCAGGTTTGAACCCACCACCTCTGGTATATCAGGCCAGTGTCCTACTCTTTTGAGCCCCAGGCGCCGCCCCACCTGGCTATTTTTTTGTTGCAGTTTGGTCGGGGCAGGGTTTGAACCTGCCACTCTTGGTATATGGGGCCGGTGCCCTACCCACTGAGCCACAGGTGCTGCCCAAGACTCAGTTCTTATTTAGCAAAATCCTAGGGATGGGGTGGCTAACTCTGTGGACATTAGTGTGGGCTCCTAAAGGCTGTTACTGCTTGGCCCTGGCATACAATCAGGGGGATCCAAGAAGGATGGGGGTGGGACCTGAGATGATTGGCGCCCCAGGCGTGTGCTATAGGCTCTGGCAATGGTCCTGCAAGCTTCCAGGGGCGCTGTAGGCACAGTCGTTGTGCAATGGGGTCCAGAGGAAAGGAATGTAGCAGGGTGCCAGCATGGTAGTAGTGCCCTGAGACCATTTTAGCGGACGAAGAGGTGTCACAGGAGGACTACAGAACATTATATTAGGCCTGAAGGGAGCATTTAGATGAGTTCTGGGATGTTTTAAAGTGGGACATAAGGTGTCTATCACACCAGGAGCTTGGGGACAGTTTAGCAGAACCTTCGAATGTGTAAATGGGCAATTGAACCATTAAAGCAAGGCCCATTTCTGGTCATGGGTGGGTCTGAGGAGCTTTGTGTGCATCCTGGTAATATTACAGCAGGGCCCTGAGGACATGAGCACTCAGGCTGGATTATGTGGAAGAAACCCAGGGCAATGCTATTCTAACTTCAAGGAAATCCTGGCACTGTGGCTCACACCTGTAATCTGAGCACTCTGGGAGGCCAAGGTAGGAGGACACTTTGAGTTCAGAAGTTGGCAACCTAGCCGGTTGCTGTGGTGGGCGCCTGGAGTCCCAGCTACTTGGGAGGCTGAGGCAAGAGAATCGTCTAAGACCAAGAGCTGTGATGCCACGGCACTCTACCAAGGGTGACAAAGTGAGACTCTGTCTCTAAAATTAAAAAAAAGAAGTTGGCAACTAGCCTGAGCAAAAGAGAGCCCCCATTTCTACTAAAAATAGAAAACATTAGCCAGGTGTGATGGTGGGCATCTGTAGTTCCAACTATTTAGGAGGCTGAGGCAGGAGGGTCACTTGAGATGAAGAGTTTGAGATTGTTGGCTCGGTGCCCATAGCACAGTGGTTACAGCTCCAGCCACATACACCAAAGGTGGCGTGTTATAGCATGATCCCGGCCAACTAACCAACAATGACAACTGTAACAAAAAATAGCCGGGTGTTGTGGCAGGTGCCTGTGGTCCCAGTTGCTTGGGAGGCTGAGGCAAGAGAATCACTTAAGCCCAAGAGTTTGAGGTTGCTGTGAGCTGTGACACCTTGGCACTCTACCAAGGATGACATGGTGAGACTCTGTCTCAAAAATAAATAAATAAATAAATAAATAAATAAATAAATAAATAAGAGTTTGAGATTGCTGTGAGTTAGGGTGATGCCACAGCACTCTAGCTTGAATAACAGAGTGAGACTCTATCTCAAAAAATCAATCAATAGACTCAGCACCTGCAGCTCAAATGGCTAAGGCACCAGCCACATACACCAGAGCTGGCAGGTTCGAATCCAGCCTGGGCCTGCCAAACAACAATAGCAATTACAACCAAAAAAAATAGTCGGGCACTGTGGCAGGAGCCTGTAGTCCCAGCTACTTGGGAGGCTGAGGCAAGAGAATCTCTTAAGCCCAAGAGTTTGAGGTTGCTGTGAGATGTGACTCCACAGCACTCTACCCAGGGCAACAACTTGAGGCTCTGTCTCAAAAAAAAAAAAAAAAAAAAGGAAAAACAAACCAATCAAAAAATAAATATAGGTTCAGCGCCTGTGGCTCAAGTGGCTAAGGCACCAGCCACATACACCTGAGCTGGCGGGTTCGAATCCAGCCTGGGCCCGCCAAACAACAATGACATCTGCAACCAAAAAATAGCTGGGTGTTGTGGTGGGCACCTATACTCCCAGCTACCTGGGAGGCAAAGGCAGGAGAATCACTTGAGCCCAGGAGTTGAAGGTTGCTGTGAGCTGTGAAGCCATAGTACTCTACCCAGGGCCACAGCTCAAGGCTCTGTCTAATAATAATAATAATAATAATAATAAAATAAAAATAAATAAAAATAAAGCAGTGCATCTTAGAATGGGTACAGGCGAAACTTACTAAATGCAGAAAACAATTGCCTACATACAGTAACTAAGAAAATGCCATGAAGTCTACATTGAACAGTTTGATGAGAACATTTCAGATTGTATATGAAACCCGCACATTGTACCCCTTGATTGCACTAATGTACACAGCTACGATTTAACAATAAAAATAAATAAATTAAAAAATAAATAAATAAATAAAGGACACCTGCAGGAGCTTTTTAAGGAGACACTTGGTGGAGGAGTATGACACAGGAGGGTACGAAAGTCATGGGGGGGTCCATTGAGAGATGAAAAAGATCAACCGAGATCTTCAGAGTGTGGAGTTCCATTCCTATCTTTGTCATGGATTCGCTGGGTTTCTGACACTCTCAAAATAAAGAACAAGAAGCAGCAGAGAAAGAAAAAAAGACTAAAGTTTTAAGAGACAAACAGAGAGGCTGGGCCTAGGGCCCGGGGTGTGCCCTGCAGCTGGGGGGTGGGGTTGGATGTCCCTGGAGTCAGGGAGCCTCCGGACAGGATGTGAGAGAGGAACTGGGGTCTCCAGTCACGGGAGCAGGAGCCAGCGGGCTGCAGGCGGGAAGGGAACGTGGCCGCGTGAGCAGATCGGGGCGGCGGGGGCAGGGGCCCGGGGAGACTCTCCATCCGAGGGGGGAGAGGCGGGCGCGGGGCTGGGGGCCTGGACTCCTGGGTCCGAGGGAGGAAGAAGAGGCAGAGCCGAGATCCGGGAGAGCAATTTCGCCCAATCCAGGTTCTGTAATTAATTAACCAAAAGGAATCAAATTAAGGGGTGAAAGTTCATTGAGGAGAAGGCATTGTTGTCATCCTTGATCGAGCCCCCACACCTCCTGGAGTTCGGGTCCCCACCGTGCTCGGGGGTGCCCAGGGACAAAGGGGCGGGGCGGGGGTTCCCAGGAATCACGCGCCCCCTCCCGCCCCAGGTCGCCGCCTCAGCATGGGAGTCCCCCTGCCTGGCCGCTGGGCGCTCGCTCTGCTCCTCTTCCTACTGCCCCGGACGCTGCGCTCAGGTGAGGGGCCTTCGCTGGGTGGGCAGGAAGAGAGGTAAAGGAAGCAAAATCCGAGATTGCCCAAACCCCACCCGCACTTCCTCCTTGGCCCCTTCACCTTGTTTATCACTTCTCTTCCCTGGTCTCTGTGTCTAGGATCCACCTGCCCCCTGTCTTCACGCTTCTGTCCCACTGTCACTAGTCTCTGTTCCTATTTTCCTGGTTTCTGACCCTTTCCCCCTGTATTTCTATTCCCCTCTCTGGGTCTCTGCCCCCCTCCTTAGCCTCTGTCTCCTCTTTCTGTGTCTCTGTCTCCCTCTCTCTGGCTTTCTGTCCCCCTCGCCCAGCGTCTCTGTCTCCCCTCTCTGTGTCTCTGTCCCCCTCTCTCTGGGTCTCTGACCCTCTCTCTGTGTCTTTGTTCCCCTCTCCTGTGGTCAGTCCCCTCCCCCAGGCCAAGCCTCCTCTCTCCCCCGGGTGTGTCTCCTGCTGCAGTCTAGGTACCCCCACTCCCTTAGCCCAGTGCTCCCTTCCCTGTGTCTCTGTCTGCAGAGAGTCACCTCTCCCTCCTTTACCACCTCACCGCTGTGTCCAAGCCTGCCCCAGGGACTCCTGCCTTCTGGGTGTCAGGCTGGCTGGGCCCCCAGCAGTACCTGAGCTACAGTAACCTGCGGGCCCAGGCTGAGCCATGTGGAGCATGGGTCTGGGAAAATCAGGTGTCCTGGTACTGGGAGAAAGAGACTGTAGACCTGAGGATCAAGGAGAAGCTCTTTCTGGAAGCTTTCAAAGCCCTGGAGGAAAAAGGTGAGGCTCGGACTCCTGGGCGTGCAGGTGGAGGGCTGGGTCCTTGTTGCTGGGCACCCGCTGACCTGTGTGTGTGGGCACCAGGTCCCTACACCCTGCAGGGCCTGCTGGGCTGCGAACTGGGCCCTGACAACGCTTCGGTGCCCACCGCCAAGTTTGCCTTGAATGGGGAGGAGTTCATGTCATTCGACCTCAAGAAGGGCACCTGGAACGGGGACTGGCCTGAGGCCCAGGCCATCAGTCAGCAGTGGAGGCAGCAGGCCGATGCAGCCAGCAAGGAGATGACCTTCCTCCTCTACTCCTGCCCCCAGCGCCTGCTGGGGCACCTGGAGAGGGGCCGTGGGAACCTGGAGTGGAAGGGTGAGCTATTTCCCTCACCTCTAGCTTGTGCCATCTTCTTTGCCCCCGTGGCCTGGCTCGAACTGGTCCCTTCCCAGGACCCTCACTCCAGCCTGCTTGTCCCCATGCATTCCTTGTGAGAGGTCTGTCTACACCCAGTGCTTCCTGCCCTGCCCATGCTCACCCCCGCTTCCATTACCTGCCCCCAGCAAGTCCCAGATTCCTCGCCTCAATGTCCCTACACATGCCTCTGGCTGCACTTATCTCCACCCACCCGTCAGAGTCTATACTCCAGCCCCACTTATGGCACTAGCAGTGTCCTACCTCTGAACTTTTCTGAGAGCACCCTTGCACCTCTCCCCACATCTTCCTGTCCTCCTTATTCTTCAAGGTCCGGGCTGCACATCACCTCCTCCAGGAAGTCTCCCCTCAGCTTTGTAGGTGGAGTCTGATGTTTCCTTCCTGGAGGCCCCCAAACCCTCATTCATTCCACAAAGGTTGACCAAGCATTCTTGGTAGGTGTGGAGTGCCGTTCTGGACACTGGGCAAGAGGGGTGGGACCCAGTCCACCTTCCCACAGCTTCCAGGCTGCTGGAAAAGATAGGTGTCCTTGGGGAGTTGCACAAACATTCAGCTGGAGTGCCATAAAGAAGTTGAGACTCAAATGAGGTAGTTTTTCTTTTATTTTTTCCTTTGTTTTAATTAATTGTAGACCATTTCAAAGCACACCTAAGTAGAGAGAATAGTATCAACAAGCCCCCCATGTATGCCCATTGCAGTCTTAATAATCATCAACTCCTGGTCGTTCCTGTTTCACCTACTTCTGCCCTCTTCCCACCCCACCTCAGATTCAGCCTGAAACATCTCAGACATTAGAGCATTTCATGTAGAAATAATTCAGTATGTATCTCTACTAGGTGAGGGCACTTAAAAAAAATGATAGCTCAACCATTATCACACCTACGGGTAACTCCAGCTCCTTAGTGTCATCAGTGTCCAGTTTCTGTTCACTTTACTGGGACTGTAAATGTTTCTAAAGTATGAATCAGGATCCAGCTGAGGTCCAGATTTTTCAATGAGTCTATCTGTCTTTTATTGATTGTTGAATTTTAAGAGTTATAAGTCTATTTTGGATGCCAATCCTTTCTTTATTGTACAGGTGTTTTGTGAATATTTCCTCCAGTCTCTGGCTTGTTATTTCTTTCTTTTTTTTTCTTTTTCTGAGACAGAGTCTCACTATGTTGTCCTTGGTAGAGTGCTATAGTGTCATAGCTCACAGCAACCTCAAACTCTTGGGTTCAAGAGATCCTCATGCCTCAGCCTCTCAAGTACCTGGAACTACTGGTGTCCGCCACCACACTCAACTAGTTTTTCTATTTTTAGTAGAGATGGAGGTCTCACTGTTGCTCAGGCTGGTCTCAAACTCTTGAAGTCAGGTGATACACCAGCCTTAGCCTGCTGGAGGGCTAGGATTGTAGATGTGAGCACTGAACCCAGCCTAATTTTATTTTTTTTTGCCAGATAGGCTGAGACTTTGCAAATTTCATTACCTTAGTGGTGTCTTTCACAAAGCAGAAATTTTGAACTTCAATGAAGTCCAATTTGCCAGTTTTTTCTTTCATGGGTTGTGCTTTTGTGTTATATCTCAGAAGTCATCACCAAACCCAAGATCACCTAGATCTTCTCCTGTGTATCTCTAGGAGTCTTATAGTTTTGCGTCTTACATTTAGGTCTATGATCCATTTTGAATTAATCTGAATTAATCTTTGTGATTTCAAATGTCTGTTATTTTGTAGGTTTCCCAGTCTCTTTCCTTCCTCCATAATTGTGCTTTGAAGGAAGTTAGTCGTTTGTCCTATTCATTTTCCCCCAGGCTGGGTTTTACTGTTTGCATCCTGTGATGTTGCTTGACATAGTCCTCTTTCTGTGCTGTAAAATAATAGCTGGATCTAGGAGCTTGATTTGATTCTGGTTCAATTTTTATGGCAAGAAAACTTCATGGGTGGTTGGTGTGTATGTCCAGGCACAGAAGCTCCAAGCACCTGCCTGTCTCTATGACATTCTGCAGACCACTGGGCTCAGAAGTTGTTATGAAGTTGTTTGTCAGGTTTTCTCCTAATGGTTTTGGGGGTCATCAGTGGCCATTGTGATTGTTTATTTCATCAGGGGCTACACCGGGTGGCATGTTAGTCACCTAGGGCTGCTGTGTATGGACTATAGACTGAGTGGCTTAAACAATAGATGTTTATTTTCTCACAATTCATAAGGCTGGAAGTTCCAGATCAAGGAGTCAACCCGTTAGTTTCTTCCGAGGCCGCTGTCTTTGCCCTGTAGGTTGCTTCTTCTTCCTATATCCCCACATGGTCTTCCTCTCTATGCGTGTCTTATGTCCTAATTCCTCTTCTTATAAGGACACCAGTCATATTGCATGAAGCCTCACTCATATAACCTTATTTTAACCTAATTACCTTCCTTTTTTTTTGAGACAGAGTCTCATTTTGTCACCCTCGGTTAGAGTGGCATGGCTCCACCTCTTGGGCTTAGGCGATTCTCTTGCCTCAGTCTCCTGAATAGCTGGGACTACAGGTGCCCACCACCACACCCAGATATTGTTTGGTTGTAGTTGCCATTGTTGTTTGGCAGGCCCGGGTTGGGTTTGAACCTGCCAGCTCTGGTGTATGTGGCTGCCACCCTAGCTGCTGAGCTACAGGCGCTGAGCCTAATTTTTCTATTTTTATAGAGAAGGGGGGATCTCTCTTGCTCAGGCTGGTCTCGAACTCCTGAACTCTAGCGATCTACCCATTGGCCTGCCAGAATGCTAGGCCATATGCCTGGCCTTATTTTATTTTATTTATTTATTTTTTTGCAGTTTTTGGCCAGTTTTGGCCCTACCCTTAAATTTTAATTTAACATTTAAAGATGCTATGTATTCAGACTGGACCTCTGGCATATGGGGCCAGTGCCCTACCCTTAAATTTTAATTTAACATTTAAAGATGCTACATATCTCATTGCTGAATATCACTATAGTCACCAGATGGCCAAGGGAAGTATTTCATTTTTTTATTTTATTTTTTATTTTTATTTATTTATTTATTTTAAGGGAAGTATTTCAAAGGTGACTATAGCGATATTCCGCAATGAGCCACAGGCACTGCCCTTTTTTTTTTTTTTTTTTTCCTAGAAACAGAGTCTCACTTTATTGCCCTCAGTAAAGTGCTGTGGCGTCACACAGCTCACAGCAATCTCCAACTCCTGGGCTTAGGTGATTCTCTTGCCTCAGCCTTCCAAGTAGCTGGGACTACAGGTGCCCGCCATAACGCCTGGCTATTTTTCGTTGCAGTTTGGCCAGGGCAGGGTTTGAACCCACCACCCTCGATATATGGGGCCGGCACCCTACCCACTGAGCCACAGGCACCACTCCTTATTTTACTTTTTAATTAAAAATTTAAAAGACCATCTAAAGGTTTTTTTTGTTGTTTGTTTGTTTTTACACCAGTTATGGCGTGAATTCCTAGGGAGTAGGATCCAGCGGCTCTGCCTCCTTGCTGTGGGTCCTCACAGACTGGGCAGCCCTGGGTGTGGTAGGGGCTGTTTCAGGTGACCCCAGGCACCTTTCTCTTTGCCTTCCTTCTTTTTTCTTTTCTTTCTTTCTTTCTTTCTTTTTGCAGTATTTGGCAGGGGCTGGGTTTGAACCCGTCACCTCTGGTATATGGGGCCAGCACCCTACTCCTTTGAACCAAAGGTGCCCCACCTTCCTTCTTTTTTTGATCATTTTCCTTTCTAAGATTCTGGAAGCTGTCTTGGCTCTTAGAGTACTTAATGCTCAGTACACACATTAATCCTCTTGGCAAGAATCTTGCCTTTGTTTATAGCAGTGCCAACAGTGAGCTGGGTCACACTGAAGACTCTTCCAGTTTTGCCATGGTGATATTCGCGGGGCCTTTTAGAACAGTAGTCATTCCCTTGATGTCTACAATATCACTTTCTGGTAGATTCTGGCACTTTTCTGGCAGGTATGAGGTCAGATAATTAAGTTGTCAAACTCACCCTTAGAAAAAATGCTGCATATCTCATTGCTGAATATCATTGCAGTCACCAGATGGCCAAGGGAATTATTTCAAAGGTAACTATAGCGATATTCCTCAATGAGGTATGTACCACTTTTTTCTGGGATAAGTAGGAGAACTTAATTGTCTGACCTAGGGGCTGGGTGTGGTGGCTTACACCTATAATCCCAGCACTGTGGGAGACCCAGGTGGGTGGATTATTTGAGCTCAAGAAGGACCTCCTTTCAGACCAGCCTGGGCAGTGAGACCCTTTCTCTACTAAAAATAGAAAAAACTACCTGGCATTGTGACAGGTGCCTGTAGTCAGCTACTTGGGAAGCTGAGGCAGCCCAAGAGTTTGAGGTTGCTGTGAGCTATGATGCTACAGCAGTCTATACAGAGTGACAGTGAGACTGTCTTAAATGAATAAATAAATATTAAAAAATAAAAATAAAAACTGGTTTGTGCCTATAGCTCAAGCGGCGAGGGCTCCAGACACATACACTGGAGCTGGCAGGTTTGAACCCAGCTGGGGCCTGCCAAACCAATGACAACTATAACCAAAAATAGCTGGGCGTTGTGGCAGGTGCCTGTAGTCCCAGCTACTTGGGAGTCTGAGGCAGGAGAATCACTGAAGCTCAAGAGTTTGAGGTTGCTGTGAGCTGTGACGCCATGGCACTCTACCGAGGGTGACATAGTGAGACTCTGTCTCAATTAAAAAATAAAAACACAAATGGTCTTTAAAAAATTGTCTGACCTCATATGAGGCCATAGGAACAACTCCATGTTCTCCAGAAGGCCTAGAGAACATACATGGGTTGTCTCTCCTCTTTCCCTTTGTGTTTGTCATTTTTTTTTTTTTTTCAGACAGAGTCTCACTATGTCACCCTTAGTAGAGTGCTCTGGCATCACAGCTCACAGCAACCTCAAACTCTTAGGCTTAAGCAATTCTCTTGCCTCAGCCTCCCAAGTAGCTGGGACTACAGGCGCCCGCCACAGTCCTGTTGTTGTTGTTGTTGTTGTTGTTGTTGTTGTTGTTGTTGCCAGTTGTCGTTGTTTAGCTGGCCCTGGGCTGAGTTCAAATCTGCCAGCCTCAGTGCATGTGGCGGGTGCCATAACCACTCTGCTAGAGTGCTGAGCCATGTTTGTCATTTTTTCAAATTACTTGAAGATGCCAGTTCCAGATGAAGATGTTTATCCATTTGTAAATTTGAATTATTATCTTTTTCTTTATTTAAGTTTTATCTGTTGTGGTGGTAAAAAAATAACACACACACACATTTTCCACATGAAATTTCCCATTAACAAATTTGGAGTGCTGGGTGCAGTACTGTTATACTAGTTGCAGTGTTGCCCAGCACTTCACTAGGCTCCTTCCACTTACTTGACTGAAATTTACAGCAACCCCCCTACTTCCCCTTCCTCAGGTCCTGGCAACCACCATTGTACTTTCTGCTTCTGAGACTGCCTTAGCTACTTAATATGCATGGGATCACACAGTATTTGTATTTCTGTGATTGGCTTATTTCACTTAGCATTATGTCCTCAAGTTTCGTTTGTGTTGTAGCAAAGAACAAAAATTTTCTATTTTCTTCTTTTTTAGAGACAGAGTCTCATTTTGTCACCCTTGGTGGAGCGCTGTAGTGTCACAGCTCACAGCAACCTCCAGCTCTTGGGTTTAGGCGATTCTCTTACCTCAGTTATCTTATAGGCACCCGCCCGGCTACTTTTTGTTGCAGCTTGGCCAGGGTCCATATACGCCCTTGGTATATGGGGCCAGTGCCCTACTCACTGAGCCACAGGCACTGCCCTCTTTTTTTTTTTTTGAGACAAAGTCTCACTCTGTTGCCCAAGCTAGAGTGTCATGGTGTCATCACATCTCATAGCAACCTCAAACTCTTGGGCTAAAGAGATCCTCTTACCTCAGCCTCCCCAGTAGCTGGGACTACAAGTGCTCGCCACAAATACCGGCTAATTTTTCTATTCTTAGTAGAGACAGGGTCTCACTATTGCTCAGGCTGGTCTCTTAACTCCTGAGCTCAGGGCATCCACTGGCCTCAAGTTCCCAGAGTGCTAGGATTACAGGCATGAGCCACTGGCTGGCCAAAAATTCCCTTATTTTTTAAGACCAAATTGTTTTTCACCGTATGTACAAACCACATTTTCTTTATCCATTCATCTGTCAGTGAATATATAGGTTGTTTCTACCTCCTGGCTCTTGTGAATAGGGCTGCAGTGAACATGGGAGTACAAATCTTAATTTGCAATCCTGATTTCAACTCTTTTGGGAATGAAATGGGAAACTCCATTTCCTAGAAATGGAATTGCTAGATCATAAGATAGTGCTATTTTTAATTTTTTGAGGAACTTCCATACTTTTTTTCATAGCATATGTACCAGTTTACTTTCCTACCAACACAAGGGTTTGAAATTTTCCACATCCTGGCCAACACTTGTTGAAAATGAGGCAAGACAATTGCTCAAGCTCAGGAGTTTGAAGTTGCTGTGAGCTATAACACCAGGCCACCCTACCCAGGGCAACAGAGTGAGACTCAAAAGAAAAACAAGAAAACCCAACAAACCAGCCTGACATGTGTGAGGTGATATCTCCTGGTGGTTCTGATTTGTATTTCCCTCATGATTAGTGATATGGAGCATCTTTTCATATACCCGTTAGCCATCTGTCTTCTTTTGGAGAAATGTCTATTCAAGGCTGTTGCCTCTTTTTGTTTATTTAATATTTACTGTTTTTAATCGTTTGAGTCTTAACTCTATTGGAGAATACAATAAAAGTTAAGAAACTTCTCCCAGAAAATACTCATACCCACAAAACTTTGCACGTAACTTGAAAGCCTCCTGAATCCCCTAAAACCCATCCAGAGAATGTGGATTAAGAATCCTTAAGACTGTAGGCGAGGTGAGGTGGCTCATGCCTGTAATCCTACCACTCTGGGAAGCCGGGGCCGGTGGATTGCTTCAGCTCAGGAGTTGGAGACCAGCCTCAGCAAAAGTGAGACCCCGTATGTACTAAAAATAGAAAAGTTAGCCAGGCATATTGGTGTACACCTGTAGTCCCAGGTACTCAGGAGGCTGAGACAGGAGGATGGCTTAATGCATTTTGGGTTAATGGCTCATGCATTTTGGGTTGCTGTGAGCTATGATGCCATAGCACTCTACCTAGGGTGACAGAGTGAGACTCTGTGTCAAAAAAATTCTTTTTTTCAAAGAATCCGGGCTCAGCACCTGAGGGTCAAGCGGCTAAGGCACCAGCCATATACACCTGAGCTGGTGGGTTCAAATCCAGCCCAGGCCTGCCGAACAATAATGATGACTGCAAAAAAAATAGCCGGGTGTTGTGGCAAGTGCCTATAGTCTCAGCTATTTGGGAGGGGAGGCAGGAGAATTGCTTGAGCCCAGGAGTTGGAGATTGCTGTGAGCTGTGATGTCACAGCACTCTACCCAGGGTGACAGCTTGAGGCTCTGTCTCAAAAAAAAAAAAAAAAAAAAAGAAGAATCCGTAAGATTTGAGGTGAGAGAAATGTATTGCCATTAAAACTTAGATTAGGGGGCGGCACCTGTGGCTCAGTGAGTAGGGCGCCAGCCCCATATGCCGAGGGTGGCGGGTTCAAACCCAGCCCCGGCCAAACTGCACCAAAAAAATAGCTGGGCATTGTGGTGGGCGCCTGTAGTCCCAGCTGCTTGGGAGGCTGAGGCAAGAGAATCGCGTAAGCCCAAGAGTTAAGAGGTTGCTGTGAGCCGTGTGACGTCATGGCACTCTAGCTGAGGGCAGTACAGTGAGACAAAAAAAAAAAAAAGAAAAAAAAAATTTAGATTAAATCTGCCCAGCATGTTGGCTCCCGCCTGTAATCCCAGCACTCTGAGATTTCAGAGTGGATTTCTTGAGCTCAGGCATTTGAGACCAGCCTGAGCAAGAAGGAGAGACCTGGTTTCTGCTACAGATAGAAAAACTAGCTGGGCATTGTGGCAGGTGCCTGTAGTCCCAGCTACTTGTTAGGGTGAGGTAAGAGGATCACTTAAACCCACGAGTTTGAGGTTGCTGTGAGCTCTGACACCAGGGCACTGTACCCAGGGTGACAGAATGAGACTCTGTCTCAAAAAAAAAAAAAAAGATTAAATCAGAAACCACTTAATTTTTCTTTTTTTAATGGTTTGTTTTTGTTTTTCTGTTAACCAGAACCAAAGACCAGGCAGATTTTCTGGGCTTGGATTTAGTTTGTATTATAAGTAAATAGAATGTGGCTATGAGCACAGCATAGAAGACCATGCATATCTGCTAGAAAACAATAGTAAACATAAAGCAAAACACAGAACTGCTGACAAGCACAAGCTCGGCCCTCCCCAGTTAATCTGAGTGTGCAGCAACTTTTGCCAATTTGCCAGAGAGACAGCTCTGAGAGAGGGAAGCTCCTTGGCTTCCCACTTAGCAAGAAAGCACTTTTTGTTTTCTGCTGAGTGCAAGCAGCCAAGATCCCAGATTGCCTAGACCCACTCTCAGCAGAGAGAACTGGGCCGGCCACTTGAATCTCCTTGACCAGTTTTTAATTAGATAATTTGGTTTTCTTGTTATGGAGTTGCAGGAGTTCCTTTTCTTTTCGCGCCCTCCCCTCCCCTCCCCTCCTCTTCTGACAGAGTCTCACACTGTCACTCTGGGTAGAGTGCTGTAGAGTCATAGTTCATGGCAACCGCAAACTCTTGGGCTCAAGAAATCCTCATGCCTCAGCTTCCTGAGTAAGTTGGACTACAGGCACCCACCACCTGTAGTTTTTCTATTTTTAGGAGATAGGAGTCTCACTCCTGCTGAGGCTGGTCTTGAACTCTGAGCTCAAGGAATCTACCCACCTGAGCCACCCAGAGTGCTGGAATTACAGGCAGGAGCCACTGCATCTGGCCTCCTTATTTATTTATTTATTTTTTTAACCTCTTATCAGATATGTGGTTCACAAATACTTTCTTCATCTTATCAGTTGCCTTTTTACTCTTATCACCTGGCCATTTTTTTTGTGGCAGTTTGGCTGGGGCTGGGTTCAAACCCAACACCCTTGGTGTATGGTTAGTTGTTTCCTGTGCAGAAGCTTTTTGGTTTGATGCCCCACTCATCTATTTTTGGTTTGTTGCCTGTGTTTTTGGTGTCATATCCAGTAAATCATTGCCAAGATCAATATTATGAGGAATTTCCCCTATGTATTCTTCTTAAGTTTTATACTTTATAGTGTCAGGTCTTCCTTGTTTAAGTTTTGAATATATTTGAGATAGAAGTTCTTTGCCAGATGCTTGTGTTGCAAATAACTTTTCTCAGTCTTTAATTTGTCTGTTCATGCTTTTTTTTTTTCTGAGACAGGGGTCTCACTCTGGCTCAGGCTGGTCTCGAACCTGTGAGCTCAGGCAATCCACCCGCCTTGGTCTCCCAGAATGCTGGGATTACAGGCGTGAGCCACCACGCCTGGCCTTTTTTTTTTTTTTTTTTTTTAATCTTTTCATTCTCTTAATGAAACTATTTTTTTTTATTATTATTTTTTTTTTTGTAGAGACAGAATCTCACTTTATCACCCTCAGTAAAGTGCCTTGGCATCACAGCTCACAGCAACCTCCAGCTCCTGGGCTTAGGTGATCCTCTTGTCTCAGCCTCCCAAGTAGCTGGGACTACAGGCGCCCACCACAGCGCCCGGCTATATTTTTGTTGCAGTTTGGCCGGGGCTGGGTTTGAACCTGCCACCCTCGGTATATGGGGCTGGCGCCCTGCCCACTGAGCCACAGGTGCCACCCAGAATCTATTTTTTTTTTTAAAAACAGAGTCTCATTTTGTCAGTAGAGTGCTATGGCGTCATAGTTCACAGCAACCTCAAACTCCTGTGCTCAAGTGATCCTTTTGCCTCAGCCTCCTGAGGAGCTGGGACTACAGGTGTTCACTAGGACACCCAGCTAGTTTTAGAGACCGGGTCTCAATGTTGCTCAGTCTGGTCTCTGAACTCCTGGGGCTCAAGCGGCCTACCCACCTCACCCTCTTAAAGTGCTAGGATTACAGGCTTGAGCCATAAGGCCCAGCTGGCCCTCTTTTTTTTTTTTTTTTTTTTTGAGACAGAGCCTCAAGCTGTCACCCTGGGTAGAGTGCTGTGGCATCATAGCTCACAGCAACCTCCAAATCTTGGGCTCAAGTGATTCTCCTGCCTCCACCTCCAAGTAGCTGGACTACAGGCATCTGCCACAATGGCCGGCTATCTTTTGGTTGCAGCCATTATTGTTGTTTGGCAGGCCCAGGCTGGATTCAAACGCACCAGCTCAGGTGTATGTGGCTGGTGCCTTGGCCACATGAGCCACAAAGTTCAATTTATAGCTTTATTCTGTAGTTTCTTTGTGTGTTCTCTTTAAGAAATCGTTCTCTCTGGTGGCACTTGTGGCTCAAGGAATAGGGCACCAGCCCCATATACCAGAGGTGGCAGGTTCAAACCTGGCCTCAGCCAAAAACTGCAAAAAAAAAAAAAAAGAAATCTTTCTCTCAAAGCTAAGAAGATATTTGCTCGTGTTTTCTAGAAGCTCACCCAGCCCAAGTAGCTGGGACTACAGGTGCCCGCCACAACACCCAGCTATTTTTTTGTTGCAGCCCTCATTGTTGTTTGGTGGGCCTAGGCTGGATTTGAACCTGCCAGCTCAGGTGTACATGGCTAGTGCCTTAGCCACTTCAGCCACAGGCACCGAGCCTTTTTTTTTTTTTTTTTTTTTTTGAAACAGAGCATAACTATGTCACTCTTGGTAGAGAGCCATAGTGTCACAGCTCACAGCAACCTCAAACTCCTGGGCCCAAGCAATTCTCCTGCCTCAGCCTCTGAAGTAGCTGGGACTATAGGCACCTGCCACAATACCCGGTATTTTTTTGTTTCAGTTGTCATTGTTGGTTAGCTGGCCTAGACCAGAACCCACCAGCTTTGGTGTATGTGGCTGGTGCCGTAACTACTGTGCTACGGGCACTAAGCCTTTCTATATTTTTTAAGGCTAGTCAAGTGAAGCAATAGGATTGGAGAAGGAACAAAGGAATCTTTAATTGCCTGTGATCAATTTGTTGTAAACACCATTGCACTCAGACCAACCCTTCGCTCTCTTTTTATTTTATTTTATTTTATTTTTTATTTTTTTGTTTGTTTGTTTTTGTTTTTGAGACAGAGTCTCACTTTTATCACCCTTGGTAGAGTGCTGTAGCGTCACTGCTCACAGCAACCTCCAACTCCCGGGCTTAGGCGATTCTCTTGCCGCAGCCTCCTGAGTAGCTGGGATCACAGGCACTTGCCACAATGCCCGCCTATTCTTTGTTGCAGTTTGGCCGGGGCCAGGTTTGAACCTGTCACCTTTGGTATATGGGGCTGGCGCCCTACTCATTGAGCCACAGGCGCCGCCCATTTATTTTATTTCTTGAGAGAGTCTTACTATGTCACCCTCGTTAGAGTACCGTGGAGTAACAGCTCACAGCAACCTCAAACTCTTGGGCTTAAATGATTCTTTTGCCTCAGCCTGCCAAGAAGCTGGGACTACAGGTGCATGCCATAACACCCAGTTATTTTTTTGTTGTGGTTGTCATTGTTTTTTAGCAGGTCTGGGCTGGGTTTGACCCCACCTTCCTCAGTGTATGTACCTGGCACCCTAACCAATGAGCTACAGGTGCTGAGCCAACACTTCTTTAGTTATTTTGAAGATTTACTAGTTTCTATCATGTAGCAATTCGTGAACCTGGAATTTTATTTATTTATTCTTTATTTATTTATTTATGTTTTGAGACAGTCTCTATCACCCTCGGTAGAGTACTGTGGCGTCACAGCTCACAGCAACCTTCAACTCCTGGGTTCAGGTGATTCTCTTGCCTCAGCCTCCTGAGTAGCTGGGACTATAGGTGCCCGCCACAACACCTGGCCATTTTTTTTGTGGCAGTTAGGCTGGGGCTGGGGTCAAACCCACCACCCTTGGTATATGGGGAGGGGGACCTGCCCAGTGAGCTACCGGCGCCACGCTGACTGGAACTTTATCTGTTCAAAAAGTAAAGGGCTGGGGGTTGGTGCCTGTAGCTCAGCGGTCAGGAGGCCAGCCACATACACTGGAGCTGGAGGGTTCGAATCCAGCCTGGGGCCTGCCAAACAACAATGACAACTACAGCCAAAAAAGAGCTGGGCGTTGTGGTGGGCACCTGTAGTCCCAGCTACTCGGGAGGCTGAGGCAAGAGAAATCGCTTGAGCCCAGGAGTTTGAGGTTGCTGTGAACTGTGATGTCACAGCACTCTACCCAGGATGACAGCCTGAGACTCTGTCTCAAAAAATAAAAAAAGTAAAGGACTGGGCAGGATGACTCACTCCTATAATCCTATCACTCTGGGGGCATCGCCTGTGGCTCAACGGATAGGGCGCCAGCCCCATATGCCAGAGGTGGTGGGTTCAAACCCAGCCTGGGCCAAAAGCTGCAAATAAATAAATAAATAAATACATACATAAATAAAATTCTATCACTCTGGGACACTGATGCAAGTGGATTGCTTGAGCTCAGGAGTTCAAGACCAGCCCTGAACAAGAGCAAGATCTCATCTCTAAAAATAGGTGGGTGCTGTGGTAGTCTTCTATACTGAGGTAGGAAGATCACTTAAGGCTAGGAGTTTCAGGTTGCTATGAGCTAGGCAGATGCTAGAGCACTCTAGCCTGGGCAACAGAGTGAGACTCTGTCTCAAAAAAAAAAAAAAGGTTAATTATATATGGTAATAAATTGTCAATTAGTGGGACTTGCCTAACAGCTTATCAACATTTTTTTTTCTTTTTTTTGAGACAGAGTCTCAAGCTATCGCCCTGGGTAGGGTGGCATGGCATCACAGCTCACAGCAACCTCAAACTCTTGGGCTTAAGCGACTCTCTTGCCTTAGCCTCCCAAGTAGCTGGGATTATAAGTGCACGCCACAACGCTGGCTATTTTTTTTTTTGTTGTTGTTTGTTTGTTTCAGTTGTTCTAGTTGTTTAGCTGGCCCAGGCCAGGTTTGAACCCACCTCCCTCGGTGCATGTGGCTGGTGCTGTAACCACTGTGCTATGGGCACTGAGCCAGCTTATCAACATTTGACGATACTGGTACTTGAAATCCTCTTAAGGAAAATTTGCCCCCAAATTTTAATCTGGAGAACTACAATAGGCAGGGTGAGGTGGCTTACTCTGTAATCCTAGCACTCTGGGAGGCCAAGGCGGGTAGATTGCTTGAGGTCACAAGTTCAAGACCAGCTGAGCAAAAGTGAGACCCCATCTCTACTAAAACAAATCCCTTGACCCTGAGTTGGAGGTTGCTGTGTGCTATGATACCGCGGCACTCTACTCAGGGCAACAGCTTGAGACTCTGTCTCAGAAAAAAAAAAAAAAGAAAGCCAACTACAAATAAATGGCTTTTTAGATTTGGGGTTTAAAAAAAAAAGGAAAAATTAAGAAAAACCTTTTTTTCAGGGCTTGGCGCCAGCCACTTACACCAAAGGTGACAGGTTCAAACCCACCCTGGGCCAGCTAAAAAACGACAACTGCAACAACAACAACAAAAAAATAGCCGGGTGTTGTGGCGGGCACCTACTTGGGTCCCAGCTACTTGGGAGGCTAAAGCAAGAGAATCACTTAAGCCCAAGAGTTTGAGGTTGCTGTGAGCTGTGATGCTACAGCACTCTACCAAGGGGTAGTGTGACTGTCTCAAAACAAAAAAAAACGGGGACCTTGCCCTCTAAGAGTTTCTTTTTTTTTAAAGAGACAGAGTCTCACTTTATCACCTTTGGTAGAGTGTCTTGGCACAGTTCACAGCAACCTCCAACTCCTGGGCTTAGGCGATTCCCTTGCCTCAGCCTCCCAAGTAGCTGGGACTATAGGCACATGCCACAATACCCTATAGTGTTGTTGTTGCAGTTTGGTCAGGGCTGGGTTTGAACCTGGCACCCGCCACAATGCCCGACTATTTTTGTTATTGCAGTTTGGTTGGGGCCAGGTTTGAACCTGCCACCGTCCGTGTATGGGGCCAGCTCCCTACCCACTGAGCCACAGGTGCCACCCCCTTCTAAGAGTTTTAAATTATGGGTTAAAAGTTTTAAATTTGGGGCAGCATCTGTGGGTCAGTGAGTAGGGCTCCAGCCCCACGTACTGAGGGTGGCGGGATCGAACCTGGTCCCCAGCCAAACTGCAACAAAAACAACAAAAATAGCCAGGCGTTGTGGCTCGTGCCTATAGCCCCAGCTATTCAAGAGGCTGAGGCAAGGGAATCACCTAAGCCCAGGAGCTGGAGGTTGCTGTGAACTGTGACGCCACGGCACTCTACCAAGGGCGATAAAGTGAGACTCTGTCTCTAAAAATAAATAAATATTATTAAATAAAATAAATTTTTTTGGAGACAGAGTCTTACTTTGTCACCCTCGGTAGAGTGCAGTGGCAACACAGGTCACAGCAACCTCCAGTCCTGGGCTTAGGTGATTCTCTTGCCTCAGCCTCCTGAGTAGCTGGGACCACAGGTTCCCGCCATAACCCAGCTATTTTTTGTTGCAGTTTGGTCAGGGTCAGGTTTGAACCCACCACCCTCCGTATATGGGGCCGGTGCCCTACTTGCTGAGCCACAGGCGCCGCCCTAAAATAAAATTTTTTAATTTGGGCTGCGTTCAGTGACTCAGGCCTATAATCCTAGCACTCTGGGAGGCCGAGGCAGGTGGATTGTCCTGAGCTCACAGTTTTGAGACCACCCTGAGCAAGAGCGAGACCCCATTTCTAAAAGTAGCCAGGTGTTGTGTCGGGCGCCTGTAGTCCCAGCTACTCTGGAGGCTGAGGCAAGAGAATCACCTGAACCCAAGAGTTGAAGGTTGCTGTGAGCTATGACGCTACAGCATTCTACTGAGGGAGACAAAATGAGACTTTGTCTCAAAAAAAAAAAATTTTTTTTTCATTTGGCCATAACGTTTGTGTGCAATTTTATAGGACTACTCAAGTTTTTAATTTCTTCTTGTATCAGTTTTGGAAGGTTGTAATTCTCAGAAATGTTTCCAGTTCATTTAAATTTTCAAATATGTTCTATGAAATTTTTTATAATCCTGTTACTGTCTTTTTTAATGTCTGTAGGGTATGTAACATGTTTCTTCACCACAACACCTTCATAGCATGTTTCCCCATCATCTGTTTGCACACAAATATTTGTCTGTCTCCTGTCTCCCCTCATGAGAATGCTGACTCCATAACGACAGCAACTTTTGTCTGTTTTGTTCACTCCTGGGTCCCCAGTACCTAGAGGAGTGTTTGGCATGTGCCAGATCATGTGATGGATGCTCAGTGCATGTCTACTGTAGGAAGGGATGGATAAGAGGTGGAGTCTTCAGGATGAACATACTGGGTCTCTGTCACCCTTGGGGGGCCTACCCCCTTTACCATTATATTCTCCAGGCTCAGCACAGTGCAAAGCACTAGGAATGGAGGCCTCTTTCTGTTCCTATCTAGCCCTGCACTGGGCTTGTCCCTAGGGGTCATAAGCTTGGGGCTTAGGCCTATCTGCCTGTGTCTCTGCAGAGCCACCCTCCATGCGCCTGAAGGCCCGACCCAGTAGCCCTGGCTTTTCCGTGCTCACCTGCAGTGCCTTCTCCTTCTACCCTCCGGAGTTGCAACTTCGATTCCTACGGAATGGGCTGGCAGCTGGCTCTGGAGAGAGTGACTCTGGCCCCAACGGCGACGGCTCCTTCCATGCCTGGTCATCACTAACAGTCAAAAGTGGTGACGAGCACCACTACCACTGCCTTGTGCAGCATGTAGGGCTGGCACAGCCCCTCACCGTGAAGCTGGGTGAGGTCCCCTGAGTGACGGTCCTCTCTATGTCTTTTTTTTCTTTTCTTTCTTTTTGTTTTCTTTAGAGATAGAGTCTCACTCTGTTGCCCTTGGTAGAGTGCCATGGCGTAACAGCTCGCAGCAACCTCCAGCTCCTGGGCTTAGGTGATTCTCTTGCCTCAGAGAAGCTGGGACTATAGGCGCCCACATCACCCAGCTATTTTTTGTTGCAGTTTGGCTGAGGCCAGGTCCAAACCCACCGTCCTTGGTACATGAGGCCCCACTCATTGAGCCACAGGAGCTGCCCTTCTTCTTCTTTGTTTTTTTTTTTAGAGACAGAGTCTCACTTTGTCACCCTTGGTAGAGTGCCACGTCATCACAGCTCACAGCAACCTCCATCTCTTGGGCTTAGGTGATTCTCTTGCCTCAGCCTCCCGAGTAGCTGGGACTACAGGCTCCTGCCACAACACCCAGCTATTTTTTTGTTACAGTTTGGCTGGGACTGGGTTCAAACCCGACAACCTCAGTACATACGGCCAGCGCCCTACTCCCTGATCCACAGGTGCTGCCTGATCCTCCCTATTTCTGATTGTCTCTGTCCCACTGCTGCTGTGGTCCTTCCCAAGTATGATCTTCCTCCCTGCTGCTGCTGGTCCTCCTTGAGTCTGACTACCTTGTTCCATTCTCTCTGCTGCCAGTTATCCCAAAACCTGATGGTTTGTCCTCCCTAAGTCTGACCATCTTCCATCTTACTGCTGGTGGTCATCATGGAATCTGACCATTTATTGTCTGCTGCTGCCAATCCTCACCAAGACTGACCATCTGCTGCCCTGCTACTGCTAGTCCTTCTTGAGACTGACCTACTTCTCTGTGCCTGCTCCTGCTTTTCAAGTTGGAACACCACCTGTCCCGCTGCCACAGGTCCCTTATAGTGTGACTGGCATCTTTCTTGCTATGGCTGGTTCTTTTGTTTTTGATTGTTTGTTTGTTTTGTTTTTCTTTTTTTGAGACAGAGTCTCACTTTGTCATACTCAGTAGAGTGCCATGGCATTATAGCTCACAGCAACCTCATAGTCTTGGGCTCAAATGATTCTCTTCCCTCAGACTTCTGAGTAACTGGGACTATAGGCAGCTGCCACAATGTCTGGCTATTTTTTTAGAGACAGGGTCTCACTCTTGCTCAGGCTGGTCTTGAACTCCTGAGCTCAGCAATCCACCTTGGCCTCCCAGAGTGATAGGATTACAGGGTATGGCTGGTTCCTATATGCAGCCTGGGGATATTCTGCCCAGACTCAGAGCATTGCCTGACAGGCCTTTTCCTCTGCCCATCCCCACCCCCAGACACTTGGTGCTGGGATCTCCAAGATTGAGAGGGACCAGGACAGCCCGTTTTCCCTGTCTTGACTGGATGGGGTAGAGGGTCTACTCAATGTCTCACAGCATTCTCTGGTTGCAGAATCACCAGTCAAGTCCTCAGTGCCAGTGGTTGGAATCATCATTGGCTTCTTGCTGCTCATGGCAGCAGCTTCAGGAGGAGTGCTGTTGTGGAGGAGGATGAAGAATGGAATGCCAGGTGTGGTGCAGGGAGAGGAAGCACTCCAACAGAGGACACATACCTGGGAGGGCAGAGACTGAAGGGGTGGGGTAGAGAATGGGAAATGGGGAAACAGAGATCCAGAGAGAGAGGGGATAGAGACCTAGAGAGGCAAGGACAGAGAGTAGAAGGGGGCAAGGAGGGAAGATGGGGGCAGAAACTATGGCCATAGAGAGTAAGACAGAGACTGAGAGAATGCACATCCTACACATGCACACACACACAAATGGGGCAAGGGGTGGTCAGAGACCCAGGGGGTCTCAGAGACTTATGACCTCCCCCTTTCCCCTCAGCCCCTTGGATTTCTCTCCGTGGGGATGACACTGGGGCCCTTCTGCCCACGCCTGGCCTGTCCCAGGACCCTGATCCTCAGGATATAAATGCATTCCCAGCAACTGCCTGATCATCTCCCCATTCTGGCTGCTAATAGCTAAAGTAGTCAGGTCTCTTTCATGCTGTGAGACCTCCTGGAATCCTGGCATCTCTGAGCCTCCAGAAGGAGTCCTGGGCCCCATTGTCATCCCTCTGGATCCCTCCTCCTGTGGTCTGCCTCAGTTCCCCTTCTTAAAATATATATGGCTCTTTTCCATCTCCACAATATAACATGAGTTTGGGCCCAAATCATCGTGTCCTCGTCATTTCAAGTTTTCAAATGGGAGGTTAAGGGAATGGGTTGGGGGAATGAAGGATACAAACCCTGGGGCTTCAGCTCTCTCCTGCAGCTTACATGTTGCCATGGTGGAATCTGCCAATTTTACATATCAAGTCATGAGGCTTCAGCCTAAGTCACAGCAAACTCCTGGGTTCAAGCCATCCTCCTGCTTCAGCCTCCAGGGTAGCTGGGACTACAGTCTCCTGCCCCAGTGCCCAGCTGTGTGTTTTTTTTTTGAGACCAAGTCTCACTTGGTCACCCTGGGTAGAGTGCCTTGGCATCTTAGTGGCATCTTAGCTCACAGCAACCTCAAACTCTTGGGTTCAAGTGATTATCTTGCCTCAGCCTCCCAGGTAGCTGGGACTACAGGCACCCACCACAGCGCCCAGTTATTTTTAGAGATAAGGTCTTGCTCTTACTTAGGTTGGTCTCAAACTCCTGAGCTCAGGCAATCCACCCAACTCAGCCTCCCAAGTGCTAGGATTACAGGCGTGAACCACTATGCAGGTCAGCTAATTGTTTCTATTTTTTAGTAGAGTCAGAGTCTTGCTCTGCTCAGGCTGGTCTCTGATCCTGAGCTCAAGGGATCCTCCCTCCTCAGCCTCCCAGAGTGCTAGGATTACAATCATGAGACACTTTCCTTGGTCAAGTCATGTATTTTTTCACAAATATTTTCACAAATATTTACTGAATACTCAATTGCCAGGTATCTGGAGGAATTCCTGGCTGGCGTCTGACTTGAATCCTTTTTTGTAGAGCAGGAGAGAATCCTCTTGGAGGAAAGGGGGTGCCTCCTCTAGCCCTTTGATTCGCCTGTTTCTTAAACCATCCCGCCAAAGAGAAAGAGAAAAATGTATCTTTCGTGAGGTTTTGGGGCTAGAACAACTGGAGGTAGACAGCAAGGCGCCCCAATGCCTTCCGGGAGTTGTAGTTCTTCTCGGCCGCGTTACTCCGTCGTCGCCCACCAAGTTTTCCGGCAACCCACTACACTTTCCTTTGTGGACGTGGCGAGGGGAGCCCGCGCCCCCACCCCCTACGCATTTTGGCCCCGCCTTTGGTCCTCCTGTGAGCGATCATTGGGCGGGGGGCGGGGCACTGCGCCACCAGAGGCGGAGCCTGCTTGGAGAGCAGCCAAATAGGGCATATTTGAGAGAACGCGGTGTGGATTGTGGAGAGCGAAGCCTAGCTGGATAACGGGGTAAAGGGAGCGGGTAGGGGTCTCTGTCCAGGGAGGGCGGCTCGGGGCGGATGGAGTCGAGGATCCCCAGGGCCTAGGCTGAGCGCCACACCAGGGAGCCTGCCTGATGTTTTGCTGGCCACCACCATCCCCCGCACTTCTCACGCGACTTGGCGCCACGTCTCTCCCTGTAATCTCCCCCTTGAGGATCTGGGACCACTCTGGGACTGAAGTCCCACTTCAGTCCTCAAAGTTGGTTTTATCTCTGAGCACCCCGCCCGTCTTTTCCCCATCGCTGGCTCTTCTTGAGCTCAAAAGTTTTCAGCCAGCTGCCGTCTCTCTGTTCTGACCTAAGTAATCCCCCTAGACATCCACCCTCCTGTCCCCTTTCTGTCCTCATCTCTGTAACCCCTGACCCCTGGCCTTCGCCACTCCCCAGGAACCGATGATGTGGCGACCATCACTTCTGCTGCTTCTGTGGCTGCTGACACAAGGGGCCCAGGGGAAGCCATCCCCAGATGCGGGCCCTCATGGCCAGGGGAGGGTGCACCAGACGGCACCCCTGAGCGAGGCCCCTCATGATGACGCCCACGGAAACTTCCAGTACGACCATGAGGCTTTCCTGGGAAGAGATGTGGCCAAGGAATTCGACCAGCTCAGCCCAGAGGAAAGCCAGGCCCGTCTGGGGTAGGAGGGAGATGGGGGTGGGGCACGTTCAGAGGGGGGTTGGGGAGAGAGATGGGAGCATTGATGAGGGGACAGAGACTAGGGGCTGGGAAAAGGGATGGTATGGTCTGGACTTCAGGTCTTTGTGAAGATTCTATCATGAGGTTCTACCTCCTTTCTTCAGGAAAAACACAAATTAAAATTGAGGCCTCAAGAGAAGACATTTGAGGGCAGCAAACTCTGTGTTCAAGATACCTCCCCTCCCCAAGCCTCAGTTCCCTGCTCTGTAAATGGGTAGGGACTGATGTGGAAAATGAGATTTAGCATGTATGGAGCCCAGCCAGGGCAGGAAAATGGCTAAGTCCAGAATTTGAGAGTGAGCAGGGCTGAATGAGGTCTTGCTATGAAGGAGATGGACCACGTTCGGTTCATCCTCTATTGGGGCGGAAAGGGCCAGAGTGGGCTTGAGGGCAGGAAGGCAATGGAAGCAGCCCCTCTTTGTGCATCCTACTGATGCCCATTCATCCTACAAATGTGCTAGGATTTGTGCCTGAGCACCTCCTATGTGCCAGGCATTGCTCTAGGTGTTAAAGTCACAGCAGTGAACAAACAAGACAGAAAGTAATGGCAGAAACAATAATAAATCAAAGTGTATAAAGTGCATCAAATGGAGATAAATGTATCAGAGAAAAGGCGAGGGAGTGAGGAAGTGTGGAAGGAAGGAGCAGATATGTGTGTGTGGGGAAGTCTGAGGAGGCCTCAGTGAGAAAGTGGTATTTGATCCATGTGAGCATCTGGGGGAATAGCAGGCCAGGCAGACAGAACTGTAAGTTACAAAGGGCCTGAGGCAGAAGTGGGCCTAGTGTATTTGGGGAACAGTGAGGTCGCTGTGGCTGGAAGCCAGTGAGGGAAGGGGAGAGACTGGGAGGTGAGGACAGAGGAGCAAAAGGGTCAAGTTATGCAGGACCTTTGGTGTCACTGTGAAGATATAAGCTTTTCTGAGTGAGAGAGCCTTGGGAGCTCTGAGCAGAGGGAGGACTTGAGCTAAGTTAGGTTTTTTGGGGGGGTTTTTTGCTGTTTTTGGCCGGGGCTGGGTTTGAACCCTCCACTGCCAGCATATGGGGCCAGCGCCCTACTCTTTTGAGCCACAGGTGCTGACCCAGCTAACTTGGGTTTTAACAGAATACCTCCATCTGTTGGGTGGGGAACAGACTGTAGGAGGACCTAGTATGCAGGGAGTATAAGCATAGAATCAACTTGTGGGACATAAGACAAGGTGGTGGCTAGGTCAGGGCAGAGACAGTGGTGGTGTTGGCCAGCTCAGCTAGCTGGAAAATTGGGCATGAATGGGGGTGGGTGAAGGAGGGCTGGAAGTGGGAGGGCAATGATAGGTTAACACCTTTAGCTTAGTGCTGACTATAGTACTAGGGCCATCCTATGGGCTATTCATGGCTTACTGATAAAATCGACACAACCACCTGCTGGGGTTGTGTTATTTATCTCCACTTTACAGAGGGGAAACTGTGTCACAGAGAGATTAAGTCATCTGCCCACATCTTCACAGCCAGCAAGAGAAGAGAGCAGGGTTTGAACCTATAATGTCAGGCTGTGGAGCCAAGCTCTTAACTATAGCTGGATCCTCAGGGTAGGGTGTGAGTCCCTGGGACAAGAGCTGACCCCTGACAGACCCTGGCTCAGACACCTTAGCATAGGAAGGAAGCAGTAACAGGACAGAGCTGGGGAGGGCTTTGCCATCTGGTGTTGAACTGTGGGGACTGGGCCACAGGGGCCAGGAGACAGTGACAGGGAGGAGGGCTCTTTGTGGGCATCACCAGGGGAGAGGAGAGGGGCTGGGGAGCTGACTGGCACTTGGAGAAAAGAGGCTGAGATGGGACCTAAGTGGCTTGACTTGCAACAGGGATGGGGGTGGGGTTGCGGAGGAGACCTGAGGAGCAGAAGGTGGGGAAGATGAATGAATAGCTGAGCCGCGGGCATTGCTGGTGATAGTCCTTGGTCAGGGCTGGGTTCAGGCAGGAGAAGGCCAGAAAAGCGGCGGCACCGGGCGGGCAGCAGAGCTGAGCCCGAAACTGACTGGAAACTCTAGGGATGAGATTTTGAGGACTGGGGGAGGGGGTGGGTCCGGAGACAGAGCCCGGGAGAGGGGTGGGTCGGGTGGGCATGGCCATGGCGTTTGGGGTTTAGAGTCAGACATAGAACAGGGGTCCCGCAGGCCGGGCGTGCGAAATGCTACTGCCTGCTCCCTCACTGCACCCCATCTCAGTCTTACGAGGGGCGCGGGTCGGAGTGGAGGCTGTGGCCCTAGGTGGTCTTGAGATTACTCCCGCAATCGGGGGGTTCGGGAACAGCGGAGCGGGGTTTAGGCCTCCTGGGCCTCGGGAAGGGCATGACTCACCTCTGTGGACAGACTCTAGGCTGGGGGAAGGGGTCCTGCGGTGGGGTGAGTCCCGAATTTGGCACGCTCAGCCCCCATTTTGCCCTGCGACCGTGGACCGCACTTCCAGCCCCACGCGGCGGGGTGGGGGAATGTCTCAGGTGGAGGCGCGGACGCGACCTGGCGGGGGTGCGTGCCCTGGAGTGCGCGGAGCCGACACTGATATGGGCCCCGCCCGGTACGCAGACGGATCGTGGACCGCATGGACCGCGCCGGGGACAGCGACGGCTGGGTGTCGCTGGCCGAGCTTCGCGCGTGGATCGCGCACACACAGCAGCGGCACATACGGGACTCAGTGAGCGCGGCCTGGGACACGTACGACACGGACCGCGACGGTCGTGTGGGTTGGGAAGAGCTGCGCAACGCCACCTATGGCCACTACGCGCCCGGTATGCAGCGAGACCTCGACCCTTGCTCTCTGCCCATTCCGTCCTTTCTGATCACCTCATCCTGAGAGCCCTCAAATCATCTACCAGGAATCCCTGACCCGTAGGTCTCCATCGCTCTGAGACCCCAATCTTAGACCTGTGGCTTTTATCCTGGAATTCATGGTCTCTATGACCGTTTGCCTAGGGAAGTTAAGATCTTGGCCTACACCTACTTTCCAGGTGCTGTCACCCTGGCACCTGACCTCTGTGGCCTCTCTTCGTGAGAACCTCAAGGCCATTTACCCTGCTTCTGACTCTGTTTCCTCTCTTCTGTCCCAAGCCCCAGCCACAGGCCTCACCAAAACTCTTGCTCTCTATTCTCTCTCCTCTCCCTCCATCTCCCCAGCTTCTAGCATGGCCCCAGAGGGCTTTTTCTGTATCCAGAGCTGTCTCTGTCCCTCCCCTGAACAGGGCTCCCCTGGGCCTCCAGGAAGACAATCCCAGCTCCTTAGCTTTGTTTTTCTGCATTTTCTGCCCCAAATCTTCTATGGTTTCTCTGAACTCACCATATTCCTCAAAATGCCCTTTCCTCCTCTCTGTCAAGCATTTGAGTCAGTATAAGCTACCGGTTTAAGGGCATAAGAGTGGGACTTTGGGGGCCAATGTGCCACTGTCAATTTAAAGTCCCGCCATTCCTGGCTGCACGCCATTGTGCAGGTTATTTCCTATCTCTGGGAACTAATTTTTCTCATTGAGAAGGTAGAATAAGTGGAAAAGAACCCACTTTAATTGCTTTTTGTGAAGATGAAATGCACTATTATATTTAAGGAGCTTAGCGTATTAGGCCAGTTGTGGTGGCTCACACCAGTAACCCTAGCACTCTGGGAGGCCAAGGCAGGCAGATTGCTGAGCTCCGGAGTTGGAGACCACTTTGAGCAAGAGTGAGACTCCATCTCCAAATATAGCTGGGCGTGACTCAGCACCTGTGGCTCAAACTGCTAAGGGGCCACTTGAGCTGGTGGGTTCCAATCCAGCCTGGGTCCATCAAACAACAATGACGGCTGCAACCAAAAAATAGCCGGGCGTTGTGGCAGGTGCCTGTAGTCCCAACTACTTGGGAGGCGGAGGCAGGAGAATCGCTTGAGCCCAGGAGTTGGAAGTTGCTATGAGCTGTGATGCCATGGCACTCTACCCAGGGTGACAGCTTGAGGCTCTTTCTCAAAAAAAAAAAAAAAAAAAAAATAGCTGAGCATTGTGGTGGGTGCCTGTAGATCCAGCTAGTCTAGAGGCAGAGACAAAAGGATGGCTTGAGCTGAAGAGTTTGAGGTTGCTGTGAGTTAGGATGCTATTTCACTCTATAGAGGGTGACATAGTGAGACTCTGTCTCCAAAAAAAAGCTTAACATATAAGTTCTGGCTTGGGACCTGTAACACAGTTGTCACGGCGCCAGCCACATGCACCGAGGGTGGTGGGTTGGAACCTGGCCCAGGCTGGCTAAACAACGACAACTGCAACAAAAAAATTATCTGGGTGTTGTAGTGGGTGCCTATAGTCCCAGCTACTTGGGAGGCGGAGGCAAGAGAATCCCTTAAGCCCAAGAGTTTGTGGTTGTTGTGAGCTTTGATGCCACAGCACTCTACTGAGGGCAACATAGTAAGACTCTGTCTCAAAAAAAAACACAAAAACATATAATAAGGCGCCTGTAGCTGAGTGGTTAGAGCACTGGCCACATACACTGGGGCTAGAGTGTTCAAACATGGCCTGGGCCTGCTAAACAACAATGGCAACAACTACAACAAAAAAAAAATAGCCAGGCATTGTGTGGTGGGTTCCTGTAGTCCCAGCTATTTGGGAGGCTGAGGCGAGAGAATCACTTAAGCCCAAGAGTTTGAGATTGCTGTGAGCTGTGATAGCATAGCACTCTACCAAGGGCAACATAGTCAGACTCTGTCTCAATAAATAAATAATAAATAAATAATAAATAAATAAAAATATAAGCGAGGTGGCTCAGCGCCTGTGGCTCAAATGGCTAAAGCACCAGCCACATACACCTGAGCTGGCAGGTTCGAATGCAGCCCAGGCCTGCCAAACAGCAATGACAGCTGCAACCAAAAAATAGCCGGGCATTGTGGTGGGCACCTGTAGTCCCAGCTACTTGGGAGGAAGAGGCAGGAGAATTACTTGAGCCCAGGAGTTGGAGGTTGCTATGAGCTGTGATGCCAGGCACTCTACCCAGGGCAACAGCTTGAGACTCTGTCTCAAAAACAAACAAACAAACAAACAAACAAACAAAAAATATATATATAAGCGAGGCTACAGCCTTCTATAGTCACAGCTACTTGAGAGGCTGAGACAGGAGGATTGCATGAGCTCAGGAGTTCAAGGACCATGCTAGGCAACATAGTAAAACCCAGTCTCAAAAAATAAAATAAATAAAAATACAAGTTAGCTAATATGTACAATATAACATATAACCCCACCTAATAAATTATACAGTGTCCATAGAGTTCATATATTTTAAATTGGACACAAACTTCTTTTTTAAATAAGGGCTTAGTCTATTTATTTATTTATTTTTTGTTGCAGTTTTTGGCCAGGGTCGGGTTTGAACCTGCCATCTCCTGTATATGGGGCCCGCTACTCCTCGAGCCACGGGCACCACCCTGAACACAAACTTTATGGACACCATATATATACAAATTATATTGTAAATATAATTAAATAAATCATGGATAAATAATAATATATAAATTATTATTAATTATGTGGAAGTCCCCCTGCTCCTAAATTATATTTCTTTTGTCTTTTCTTTCTTTCTTTTTTTCTTTCTTTTTTTTTTTTGAGGCAGGGCCTCAAGCTGTGACCCTGGGTAGAGTGCTGTGGCATCACAACTCACAGCAACCTCCAACTCCTGGGCTTTAGTGATTCTCTTGCCTCAGCCAACCAAGTAGCTGGGACTACAGGCACCCACCACAACACCCAACTATTTTTATGTTGTAGTTGTTCCCAGGCTGGATTTGAACCCACCAGCTCTGGTATATGTGGCTAGCGCTTTAGCTGCTTGAGCTACAAGCACCAAGGCTTTTTTAAAAATTTTTAAATTTTTTTATTTTTTGAGATAGAGTCTCACTATGTCACCCTTGGTAGAGTGCCATAGCATCACAGCTCACAGCAACCTCCAACTCCTGGACTTTCGTGATTCTCTTGCCTTAGCCAACCAAGTAGCTAGAACTATAGGTGCCTGCCACAACGCCTGGCTATTTTTTGTTGCAGTTGTCATTATTTAGCAGACTGGGGCCAGTTCGAACCCACCACCCCCAGTATATGTGGCTGGCACCGTAGCCACTGTGCTAAGAGTGCTCAGCCTTGTCTTCTTGTCTTTTTTTTTTTTTTTTTTTTTTTATTTTTGAGACAGTGTGTTCTTTTGTATCTTGGGCTAGAAGGCTGAAATGCAATGGTATGATCATAGTTTATGGCAACCTCAAACTCCTGGGCTCAAGCAATCCTCATGCTTCGGTTTCCTGAGTAGCTGCAACTACAGGCTCCAGCCATCACACCAGCTGGTTTTTCTATTCTTAGTAAAGATGGGTTCTTGCTCTTGCTCAGGCTGGTCTCAAACGCATGACCTCAAGGGATCTTCCCACTTCAGCCTCCAAGAATACTAGGATTATAGGCATGAGCCACCGCGCCCAGCCTCCTTGGTCCTTTTTTCTCAACATGCTTGGTGTTACCTCCCTAAAGCATGTCTCACTAAGATGTTTCCTTTCCCAGGTGAAGAATTTCACGATGTGGAGGATGCGGAGACCTACAAGAAGATGCTGGCTCGAGATGAGCGGCGTTTCCGGGTAGCTGACCAGGATGGGGACTCTATGGCCACTCGGGAGGAGCTAACGGCCTTCCTGCATCCTGAGGAGTTCCCCCACATGCGGGACATTGTGATTGCTGTGAGTGAGGGCTGGAGGAACCCTTTCTGGGACCCAGGTTTTTCATCCATACTCTAGAATCCCAGCACCTACCAGCACAGGAAGTCACCTGGTTCTCCAGCATCTTCCCTGGGGAACCCAGGCTACAAATACAAATCAGTGGAGGGTGACATTTTCTAGCCCACTCCCCAATCCCCAGTTTCTAACCTCTCTTTACCAGGCCATCCCTCTGTATGCTCACATTTGGAGTGAGGTCCCCCCATGTGCCCTCAGACAACCATATCCCCACAAATGCCTCAGGGAACCCCAATCCTGGTGAAACCCCAGGAACACTCCACACATGAGTGTTCACTCTGAGACCGCTCCTGCTGGCCCCACATATTTTTTCTTTTTTGAGATAAGGTCTTTTTTTTTTTTTTTTTTTTTGAGACAGAGTCTTACTTTATCACCCTCTGTAGAGTGCTGTGGTGTCACAAGCTCACAGTAACCTCCAACTTCTGGGCTTAGGCGATTCTCTTGCCTCAGCTTCCTGAGTAGTTGGGACTGCAGGCACCCACCACAATGCCCGGCTATTTTTTTGTTGCAGTTTGGCCGGGGCTGGGTTTGAACCTACCACCCTCAGTATATGGGGCCAGTGTTTTACCCACTGAGCCACCGGTGCCACCCTTTTTTTTTTTTGAAACAGTCTCACTTGGTCTCCCTTGGTAGAATGCCATAGCTGTCAGCAACCTGAAACTCCTGGGCTTAAGTGATTCTCTTGCTTCAGCCTTCCAAGTAGCTGGGACTACAGGTGCCAGCCACAACACCTGGCTATTTTTATTTTTACTTTATTTTATTTTTATTTTTTTAATTAATTAATTGTACATAGATCATAAATACATTTATACCATTATGGGATTCGATGTGTTGATTATTTGTACTAATTGGAGTGCTTACAGCCTACTAATCACCATAGCTTTCACCTCATTTACACAATTACGTCATTAAGACATTTGTGTTCTACACCCGATAGATCCAACTTGTGCTTGCACGTGCTCCATAGGGGTGGTCCCCCTACTAACCCTCCCCCTATCGACCCACCCCCCTCCCTCTCTCTCCCCTTCCTTCTTTCATCCTAGGCTATAGTTGTGTTTCATTTTTCATATGCAAGTGTGAGTGATTATAAATTTGTTTCATAGTAGTACTGAGTACATTGAATTTTTTTTCCATTCCTGAGATACTTTACTAAGAAGAATATTTTCCAGTTCTATCCATATAAACATAAAAGAGGCAAAGTCTCCATTTTTTTTTAATGCTGCATAGTATTCCATGGTATACATATACCACAATTTATTAATCCATCCATGGCTTGTGGGCAGTTGGGCTTCTTCCATGACTTGGCAATTATGAATTGAGCTGCAATGAATAATTTGGTGCAAATATCTTTATTGTCAAATGATTTTTGGTCTTTTGGATAAACACCTAGAAGAGGAATTGCCGGATCAAACGGCAGGTCTACATTTAGATCCCTGGCCCAGCTATTTTTAGAGATGAGGTTTCACTCTGGCTCAGGCTGGTCTCAAACCTGTGAGCTCAGGCAATCCACCTGCCTCAGCCTCCCATGTGCTGGGATTACAGGTGTCACCTGCTGCACCCAGCCTGAGATAAGATCCGTCACCCAGGCTACAGTGCCATGATATCAGCCTAGCCTTAAACTCCTGGGCCCAAGTGATCCTCCTGTCTCAGCCTCTCGAGTAGCTTGGATTACAGGTGGCACCCACAATGCCTGGCTAGTTTTTCTATTTTTAATAGAGATGGGGTCTTGCTCTTGGTCTGGTTAGTCTTGAATTTCTGAATTCAAGGGATCCTCTCACCTTGACCTTCTAGAGTACTGGAATTACGAGCCTGAGCCACCATGACTAGCCTTTCTAGGGAATTTATGTACTCGATTTATTCAGCTTGGCAACAACCCTTGAGGTGGGGCTTTGGCCTGGCTCAGAGATTGACACAAAGGCCCAGAGAGGAAAGGTATCATCTGGCTTCCCAGGGACAGTTTGACTATGCCCTCTTGAACTCCCCTCCCTACAAGATCCTGTAAACCTTTACTTATTTATTTATCTTGAGACAGAGTCTCACTGTGTCACCCTTGGTAGAGTGCTATGGCGTCACAGCTCACAGCAACCTCAAACTCTTAGGCTTCAGTGATTCTCTTGCCTCAGACTCCCAAGTAGCTGGGACTACAGGCGCCTGCCACAATGCCCAGCTATGTTTGTTTTTTTTTTTTTGGTTGCAGTTGTCATTGTTTAGCAGGCCCAGGCCTGAACCCGTCACCTTTGGTATATGTGACTGGCTGATGCCCTACTCACTGAGCTATGGCCACCAAGCCTATTTATTTATTTATATAGACATTAGGTATTATATAGACATTAGGTATTGCTCTTGCTCAGGCTGGTCCCCAACTCTATATCATGAATGGCTGATTTCACGCAACGGTAGTGTTGAGCAGTTGCAGTGAACACTGAATGGGTTGCAGGGCCAGAAATATTTTCTGTCTGGCCCTTTACGGTGTCGGCCATGCCCTTGTCTAAACTCTGCTATCCTTTCTCATGTTTGTGGACAGTGTCACCTATCCACATACAGGATTTCAAAATGTGACTGTGAGTTGTAACTGTGCCATAAAGAACAAACTAAGGCCAGGCCCGATGGTTCATGCCTGTAATCCTAGCACTCTGGGAGGCTAAGACAAGTGGATTGCCTGAGTTCAGGAATTCGAGACCAGCCTGAGCAAGAGCAAGACCCTCATTCTACGGTGCCTGTGGCTCAGTGAGTAGGGTGCCGGCCCCATATGCCGAGGGTGGCAGGTTCAAACCCAGCCCCGGCCAAACTGCAACAAAAAAATAGCCTGGCGTTGTTGCGGGTGCCTATAGTCCCAGCTACTTGGGAGGCTGAGACAAGAGAATCGCTTAAGCCCAGGAGCTGGAGGTTGCTGTGAGCTGTGTGATGCCATGGCATTCTACCAAAGGGCCATAAAGTGAGACTCTTGTCTCTATTTAAAAAAAACAAAAAAAACAAACAAAAAAAAACACCCTCATTTTAAGAAGTAGTCGAGTGTTGTGGTGAGTGCCTATAGTCCCTGCTACTTGGGAGGCTAAGGCAAGAGGATTACTTGAGCCCAAGAATTTGAGGTTGCTGTGAGCTATGATACCATAGCACTCTACCTAGAGTGCACAAAGTGAGACACTGTCTCAAAAAAGTAAAATAAAAAGGACAAACTAAAGGAAAGTCACTTCAAATAATAAGACTTTGAATAATATGGCAGCACCCGTAGCTCAGTAGGTAGGGCACAGGCCACATACCCTTGGGCTGGAGGTTTGAACACACCCAGGCTAGCTAAAACAACAATGACAACTGCAACAACAACAAAAAATAGCTGGGGGTTGTGGTGGGCACCTGTAGTCTCAGCTACTAGGGAGACTGAGGCAAGAGAATCACTTGAGCCTGAGAGTTGGAGGTTGCTATGAGCTGTGATACCACAGCACTCTATTGAGGGTGATAAAGTGAGACTCTGTCTCAATAATATATATATACATATATATATGTAAGTGTTGGAGAGTTATCAGAGCTAGCAAACAGCATAGGATAGTCAATTACACTTAAATTTATAACAACATATAAACAACATATCATTCTCTAATATAAGTATGTCCTACACGATATTTGGGACATATTTATCATAAAAAGTTGTTTATTTGAAATTCAAATGTAACTCATCCTGAAGTATGTATCTCAAATATATGGAACGTAATTATACTGAAGAATCATTTGTTATTTATCTGAAATCCAACTATCATTCGGTGTACTATATTTTATCTGTCAACTCTAAAATATTGTGGCTTAACTTTGCTAGAAGATACAGTGATGATGCCTGCAGTGCCTTATATATGTATTTTTTATTATTACATTATAGCTGTGTACATTAATGCGATCATGGGGCACCATACACTGGTTTTATAGACCGTTTGACACATTTTCATCACACTGGTTAACATAGCCTTCCTGGCATTTTCTTAGTTATTGTGTTAAGACATTTATATTCTACATTTAGTAAGTTTCACATGTACCTTTGTAAGATGCACTGCAGGTGTAATCCCACCAATCACCCTCCCTCCCCTATCTTCCCCCTCCCTCTCCTCTCTATCCCCCTTCCCCCTATTCTTAGGTTATAACTGGGTTATAGTTTTCATGTGAAAGCCATACATTAGTTTCATAGTAGGGCTGAGTACATTGGATACTTTTTCTTCCATTCTTGAGATACTTTACTAAGAAGAATGTGTTCCAGCTCCATCCATGTAAACATGAAAGAGGTAAAGTCTCCATCTTTCTTTAAGACTGCATAATATTCCATGGTGTACATATACCACAATTTATTAATCCATTCGTGGATCGATGGGCACTTGGGCTTTTTCCATGACTTAGCA
>CAUYPK010020543.1:0-37432 GCA_963574355.1 Loris lydekkerianus | reverse complement strand
TAGGCCCGTCCACAGGGGATTTTCTAAAATTTCTTTTCTTCTCTTTTCTAGATCTTCTTGGAGTGTTTTGATCTTGTTTTGCACAATCTCAGATCTGTTGGCATAAAAGTAGCACTTCTCCTGCAAAAATAAACAGATGCCCCAACAAGAAGGGGATTAGACCCATTAACTGCCAAAAAGGGAGGCAAGTACCTAAAGTATACCAGTACACTTTCACATATATCTTATATCTTTTTGCTTAAATAAGGCTAGATGCTTCTAAGCTTCCCATTTCTTTAGTTTATCAGGCAAACTAACAGCATGGAGTCAAGTGACCATTGAACACTTTTATTTTAAAATAATCATTTCTCTGTTAGGGATGCTGTGTATTTTAGCAATGATTCCCATGGTAAGAAAAAGGCTGTCAGTAGCAATTCATTAATTTAGTGCCTGCTCTGCTTTTACTAAGTTTAGCTAACTCAGATAGCAAGCACAAGAATTGGTTCCACCCTGAGTCAATTGAGGCTGCTTAAGTAATTTGTACGAGAGTAAAGCACGAGTTGACTTATTCGTAAAGAGATTCTGATTCACTCACCATCTTTCTTCTTCTAACAACCCACCCAGACTAAGTTTGCCTTAATTTAATTTAACCAATCAATAAATATTGAGGACCTACTTTACGTAAGTTGTAAAAGGTATTGGTCATAGATAAGTAAAAAGCAATCACCGATGTCAGTGAGCTTGAATTTTAGAAAATAAAGGGCAAATGTTCAAACAGCTACAGTACCATGTAAGAGGCTAAGTATACTACTTACAGTTTGAGTGGTACAGAGAGGTAGAGAGATTAGAGGAGGAAAAGAGGGCATCTGACTCAGGGATCCAGACACAACAGGTAGCTTTAAGAATGAGCCATATAATTAAATAATTAATAATTAAATAATTACAGAAATATATAATGTCTTTCCTTCAGTAGAATTTAAATTTCACGTCAACTGTGATTGTGTCTGTCTTGTATCTAACACAATGGGTACATAGTAGGCATTCAGTAATTGTTGATAAATAATAAATGAGTTCAAAGGCAAATAATAAAATTGAAGCAAGTGGATGCATTCTAGTAATAGAATTAATAGAGCTTTACATAATTATTGTAAGGAAGGTTCCTTTAAGAGAAACTATAGAAGGACCATAAACTCTAGACCCGATTGCCTGGGTTTGAGTCTTCACTCTGTCAGTTACAAGCTGTATTATCTTAGGAGAATTAAAACTTCCTTGCACTTTAGCTTCCTTGTCTATATGATGAGAACATTACTAGTGCATTCACTTATGTGTGTTGTGAGAATTAAATGAGTTTTAATACTGGTATAAAACTTATGACAGTGCCTGGCATCCTGTGTGTGTGCATGTGTGTCTACATTTCTGTGTGTATACTGCTGCTACCACTATTAACCACAATCCCTATTACTTGTACATCACAAATTGGCCTTTAGTGCCAAGGATCCAAAGATGGATAGCATTGCTCTGGGATTTTGCTTGGAAACAGATAAAGAAGTATAAGATTACAACAAATTTTACCTGTTATATTTTGGAATGTCTGAGGACTTGATATAAGATCAATCATTTTAACCAATGTAATGTTATCAGATCATGCACAGATCCTTAATCTTTAATGAATTTTGTTACAGTATTTTATACACAATGCTGAAAATAAAACAGTATAATTACTTTTTCTTTCACAATTTAAAGGCAATTTTTTCTTTTTCTTTTTTTTTTTTACTTTATGTTGCTCTTAGTCTAACTTTTTGAAGTAAATGTTTTCAATATTTTTTAGCGATTTTCAATCTTTCTTCTTTTCCAAATACATTCATTTTAGGCTATAAAAGTTCTAAGTAGTACTTTTTCTGCATTCCACAAGGTATAATTTACAGAGGTTTAAGCTACATCATGGTTTCTAATTTAGATTATTTATTTAGAAATTTGTTCTTTTAGGTGTTTTTAATTCCCACACACAGCAGTTGCACACACAAGCTTTATTTGAGTGACACATTGGTTGACAGGTTTGCAGGCTGGAGAAGTCCCTCATGGTGTAAGACTGCCCAAAGCTATGACATAGGACTGACCATCCAAAAGAGGAAGAGAAAAAAAGAACTCCCAGAGGGGAGGAGAATTGGAGATGAAGCTCATGTGTCTTAGTGATGTCACTCAGCAGCACTTTAGGGAATCTCTGGGTCAGAGAACTTCCAAGGGCAGCAATGGCTTAGGGCCTTTATAGCCACAGGGTTTATCTTATCTATGGCTAGCAGATGTGCAGTTTCACAGGGTATGCAAAGCAGGCAGACTCTAAATGGCTAAAAATTTGCTTATTTGGAGCATGTATAAAACAATGAGATGTGTAAAAATTGAGTTCAGTGCCAGAGAGCATTTGAGCTAACAGTCTCAGCTTGCCATGAAGAAATAAACAATCTCAGGGCCATCTTTGGTTCATTTATATAACAAATTTTGAAAAGGCATGTGATTTAATATGCTATGGAGCCTGAACTTCTAAGCTTAGCTCTTTAACAATGAGCATCATGGTGAAATAGTTTATATTTCACATCTGCTGCACCAATTCTTAACCAACCCTTTTAAACTCTAGCAGTAATTTCACAACGAATGGTAATAAAGTAGTTCCTAGGGAGCCACAGCCAAGACCTGGTCTTTCTACGTGAGCCAAAGTCACTGAAATGTAAGATGTTGGAGGAGAAGGAATCATGAGCTATATCATCTGATTCAATGGTTCACTTAAAAGATAAAGAAATTGAGTCACAGAAAGCCTAAACGATTCATTTGCAGTCACATAGCAAATTAGTGACAATACCACAACTAGGCTTTCTGATTCTCAGTCCAGTAGTTTTCCTACTGCACAATAAGTCAAAAATCTAGCATTTATACTAATAATTTTATAAATAGGATTTACTAATCGTTTTTCTCCTAAGATGTTCAATTTATTTTATATACATTTCTCATTTTGTCTTTGTCAAAACTTTACAAGTAATGAAAACAGACAAAAAATGTAAAGAGAACTAAAACCGTGACTGGGTAACCATTCCCGAGCCGTTCCGCTTTCAGCTACATAATGATAGTGGGCATATAGCTATAATTAATAGGGATACAGTTAATATTGCATTGCTAAGATGAAATTTCATCCTGACAAGCATTTTCTCTTACTAGATCAGTTAACTAAAAGTGTTATTTGAAAAGAGCAACTGTGAACTTTTTTTTTTTCAATTTTAATTTATTCTTAGGAATGGGTATTATTTCAGTAAGGTTTTTTATGAGTATAAACAAGTTTCTGCTTGCTCCCTAGCAACCGGACCCTCACAAGATGCAGAAGATATCCATAAGGGATGCACACTATGGGCTTTGTTGTGTTCAGTATTGTTTTGTTTTTCACACCAAGTATAGTAATAGAAGGCATTTACCACGTCCTCTTATCACTAACTCTCGTGACCCAGTCTTTTAAACATGTAAGCCTTTGAGGATATGTGTTTGTTTAACTACTGTTTCAGTTATGAAGTTGAACTGGGGAATTGCTTTGATGTTCTTTTTAAGATTTAGGCACATTTTCTTCTTCAAATGATATGAGTGATAGCTTCAAAACTAATCTTGGCTCCTCAAAAGAAAAAGCCGAGTATACAGCAAGCACAAAATTTACATTTATATGCAAACATGAAGAAAGCAAGTGCATCCGCTGTGAAAGGTGAATATTTCAGAAATATTTGGAATATGCATATATGAAAGTAAGTTATGCTGATAACCTGTCAATCTTGGAACACAGATCATCTGTAACTAAAGCACCACACCTGAGTCATGTTAATTTTATGGAGTAAGGTATTCTCTTAGTTTATTAGTCCTTTTTTATTGCTTCTAGTACAAAGTATTCCACAAGAAAAATAACTGATGACCAAACAGCATTTTATAAGTATCGCTGGCATTAATCAGTGTGCTCAAATCCAAGGAGCTATTATTTTAGCCACATTTAAATCCTGATTGCATTTTATTCTGCTTTGGCAATGTTCACAATGTGATTGTCATTAGAATGTATTTTAAGCTTTCACATGCTGGCATGGCCGTTATTTGTATCCTGCACTGTGAGTAGTAAATCATGTGGAAGATGCCTAGATGCAGAATACCAGGCTCCAAAACCTGTCTTTTTGTCTTCATTTTGTTACTTAGTGTTTCTCATGGAGGGAAAGGGGATTTAGAATATAACCACCACTGGGAACTAAGGATTTGAGACTCTCAGCTCCATACCACCGTAAGTGAATTTAAACATGTTCCCCTGGTACCTTCACTCTGGTGAGACAACAGAAAGTAAATGTAGTATAATATTCGGATAACTTGGTTCATGTTAGAATCCTGCAGAATTATTTCTAATGCTTTCGGTAGTTTGAGAAAATCTAAGGGGACCAATGTCCTGAATTTCTTCCTACCACCTGCATATTTGTGTCCTTAGTCTTGAAGATCTTTTAATTCACTCCAGAAAGTGTCGGGACCCTCACACCTGCTACATTCCCCTTAGTGGTGTGGACATAGAATATAAGGAGCCATTTATGATGAGTTTGACAGTAAAAAAAAACTGAATTAGGTCAAGTTTGGCATACAGACCTGAATTCTAATAGTATATACCCTTGCCACTAAGGGATTATCTATGGCACAATTCTATAGTGTCAAATAATGTTGAAGATACTTGAAGTTGAATTCTAGTTCCCCACTTAAAATTTTAGGATCTAAGGCAGTTTTCTATAGGGAGTAATTTTCTATCCTACCTGACTCCCCTTGGGGGTATTTGGCACTGTCCGGAGATATTCTTGGTTATAGCTAGGAAGTACAACTAAGTAGAAACCAGGGACGCTACTAAATATCCTAAAAATGCACAGCATAGCACTGTAAAGCGAAGAATTATCTGATCTAAAATGTCAATAACGCTCAGATTGGGAAACCTTGATAATAAGGCAAATAATTAACTTTGAGCTTCCTCATCCTTGTCAGCTAGTGGTAGGGCTAACCAGATTTCGGGATTCAGAGCAGAGGATTTCCCTCTGCTCAGGCTGGTCCAAATTTTCCCTTTGTGGGCAACAGTGGAATTCTTCCAGGTGCTGTGTTCTCCTATGTTAGGACTGCCCTGAGATTTTATGCAATGTCCCATCATTTCACTCTCCCTCCCCTAGGTATATAGTCTTTCTCCAGCCACGTGCTCGTGTGGCACTGGCAGAAATAGGGGAGGTGTGCTGTAGGCAATGCAAGATTGTCTTTTCTGCCCTCTTCCTTGATATGATGTTAAAAATATTATAAGGTTTTGTCATTGCTCTCCCAATTTTTGGTTCTTCTAGAAGTGCTTGCTTGCATGAATAGCTGTTAAATTTGGTGTTTGTGTGGAGGGACAATAGCTAGTGGTTTCTATTTGGCCATCTTTCTCCACTCCCTTCTTAAATTTTTTAAATGAAATATAAAAGATTTACAAAATTCAGCGATCAAAGTAAATTATTGTGACATACCTGTTTTGCTTTTGACACTATACACACACATATGCATATAGGTTGAGCATCCCAAACCAAAAAATCTGAAATCTAAAATGCTCAAAAATCTGAAACATTTTTAGCACAGGCATGACACTCAAAGAAGATAATCATTGAAGCATTTTGGATTTCATATTTTTAGATTAGACACACTTAACCTGTAGGTATAACATAAATATTCCAAATTCTAAAAAATCAAAAATACTTTGTAATATTCAACCTGTATATACATATGGTTATACAGATATATATGTATGTATATATGCACCTACATTTATAAAAATTAGGCCATGATGTACATGTTTCTTTTGTGACTAAAATTTGAAAAATTTGTCACTAAACTAAATTTCGGGGTATAGTTTTTGTTTTTCACAGTTAGGATGGGTTTGCAATGTATCATTCATAACCTCTTAACCAGTCAGTCCCCTTTAATGTGTACGGCCATGCAATTGTAGGATGACTAGCCAACATGAGGATAGGGCAGTCTATTGCAATAAAAACACATAATATAATCTTTTCAGTGAAAAGGACAAGATATTTAATTTTTGGTGCCCTATTTGCCTATGACAATACTCTATATGAAGCATACATTCAGCAAATAACTGACTTGATTTCATGAAGCAATATAATAGGCAAAACGCTACATTGATGCTTTCAGTACCTTGACCTATCAGTCTCAGAAAAATTTTTATGCTAGCTTACCAGATTTTGAAAAAGAAAACTATCACATTTTTATTTTTTTTTCTTTTGAAAGGAACAATAATTAGTAGACAAGGTATATGCCCCCAAATGGTGCCTCTAGATGACATATTTTTGCCATAATTTAACATGACATAAAAATGTAACCCAGGCAATAGTTAAGGGAATATGTAACCATTTGAATGACTAAAAGAAAAAAATAGAATTTAATGAAATAATGTGACCTGAAATTCCATAATACAAACCTAAAATGAGATCACCAACAAGTTCTTCTCTAGCCACTGGCAAGAGCTGGATACTAAATTCTCTAAAATATGAATGGTATATATAGCAAATTAATAGATGCCACAAATTTGAGTGAGGGAAAATGCTTTTGATGATAAAATCAGGATCCCAATGGATTGTCAAAGGTTGATAAGTAGCCAGTAAAGTCAAACAAGTTATAATGAGTATAAGAATTTAGATCTAAATAGCCAACTATGCAAGTACAGTACGAAACAGATATGGCTTAGTAACAATACCTTTTTATAAAGAGAAAAAGCTTAAAAAGAAAGGAGAAGAAAAAGATCTTTTGGTTAAAATAAATAAAAAAATGAGTGTCCAGATTTGCGGAGGACCCCAACCTGGGTTGGCAGTTCACAGGGAAAATGATGCTGGAGAAAAATCAGGAGACCTTACAGAAACTTAATATATAAGGTCTGAGAGGCGTACATTCACTGGCACGCCACAGCAGCAGATTGAGTTAATGAAGAGATTTCCTGACTTCTCAGAATCCTTTTATTGACCTCTAACACAAAGTGTATATGCACAACATAATAGTGCCAGGATTCCAGTAGGATGGGAAGAATCCCAAGCCCCTAGGAAGACTGGGTAAAGAGATGGCTGGGTGATCAGGAATATGGGGTAGTGAGTTGTCAACAATGGCTGATAATGCATTTAGAAAAGGGATTGGGGAAAACAAATTTAATTTCCACAGGGCAAGCAAGCCAGGTTTCCTAATCTAACTGCCAATCAGGAGTTCAAAGGACTTAGGTCCACTAAAGGTCTTAGCCCTGCCTGCTTGCTGTCTCTCCAGGCAGAGATGGTCTTAGAGAATTTGCCCTGTTTGAGGCTCTCTGGTTCCTTTCATCTTCTGTGGCCTTGATGAGCCCCCAGGGAAGATGTGTATCTGTGCTTTTTGCCCTGATGGAGGCAGGGAAACCCACAGAGAGGCCAGCCTATCTACCTCCCACAAAGGAGTATATTTGTAAAACACTAATTACAATTTATGTAATATTAATATAACCATAATATTTTAAGTAAAAGACCACACCTCAGTAGTGTTCAGTTCTGTGAGCCATAACACAGCTGTCACATACCAATGCCAATTCAGTTCCTGATGAATACCAATGTGAGACTCAGACCCCAGAATTAGTTCTACAATTTCATGAAAATCCCATATAGTTTACATATCATTGTACAAGTAACTAACAACACTTAAGTCACATTTTCTGCATACTCTTTTCATCATATTCTTTTGATGTGTGGCTGGGACAGATGTGTGTGCTGCATTTACCACATGCTTTGAGATATTTCTAGTTTCTTTCACAGGGACAAAAAGTAGTAACTTTTGGGGGGGTATATTTTTCACTACTTGTCTCATAATTCCTCCTTTTGGTTCAGTATCAACCATTCCTCTTGTCACCACCCCATCTTTGCACTCATGTCCACAAAGATTCATTGCCACTGTGTGTGTATATATATATATAAATTTTTTTTTTTTTTTTTTTGTAGAGACCATTTGGATTTTGGGTGTGCCTGCTTATGTTTTCTTCACAGATCTCATGCCAAATCTTTCAAAAAGTATTTTCTTCCTGATTTTTTCTCTGAATGAAGTTGTGACTAGTGGCTACTTGTTTTCCCCCAAAATCACATATGAATTGTATGCTGCAATGTCAATGATGTTGAAGAAAATTACCAGGGGCCAATGCTGAGTTCCCCAATCACAGGAATATGTTCTCATGTACTTATCAAGTGCATCAATACCTTCTTTAGTCACATTATGAAGGTGGATTACATCAGGCTTTGTATCTATCACCTTCATGTCTTCATGCTGTGTGGAAAATACTGTAATCACCTTTCCTGTTTTGAAACATAACTTACTAATGTCACATAGCGAGAGAAGGCAAATCTTTACTAGAGAAAGAGTTTTTCCATCAATGCTGGCCTGAGTCTTAGAGGCAAATAAATGTTTTTCATCACTGAACAGTACCAACTTTGGTTATGTTCTTTTGAAGCAAGTTGAAAGCCAAGGCAATGGAGGTAAACTTTCTGTCCATGGTAATATCTCTTCCAAAGTAATCTAAATGACAGTTCTGAACCAGTTATTTTACAATCTTAGAACCACTATTATAATTTCTCAGAAGGTTCTCTGATTTCTCTGCCACAAAATAGTACTTTGTAGAAAAATTACACAAAAGATTCACTGCAATTCCATTCTTCCCAGGTTTACTTGGTATATAAAGTCTGAATGGACAATACCCATGGAAAGACATCAGTTCCTCTTCAACAGTGACAGACTCATGAGGACTGTAGTAAACTGAGAGCTTATCTGTCATATTCCAAAGCTCTCAAGCTGGAACAAACTTATCATGCTGCCTGCAACCTTCACATGTTGCAGCATCATAAAAACATAGAAATTTCAGTAGGAATAACATTCTGTGTCCTGAAAATGTAGCACAGTAAACTGGAAAATTCTCCTCACTAAAAAGATCGTGCATCTTTTTCACATACACATGACAATTTCGAAAAATTCCCATTAGCCCTGACATTTCTTCTTTTAAAAAATTTCCAGGATTTTGAATACATCTTTACATTACTTTTTTTTTTTTTTTTTTTTTTTACTCTGAGATAAGATTCTCACTTTTTAGTGCTCGGTAGAATGTTGTGGCATCACAGCACATAGACACCTCAAACTCTTAGGCTCAAGGGATCCCCTTGCCTCAGCCTCCCAAGTAGCTGGGACTACAGGCGCCCATCACCACACCGGTCTAGTTTTAGAGACAAAGTCTCACTCTGGCTCAAGCTGGTATCAAACCTGTGAGCTCAGGCAATCCATCTGCCTTGGTGTCCCAGAGTGCTAGGATTACAGGCATGAGCCACCATGCCCGGCCCTTACGTAACTCTTGATTAGATGGAGTTTCTGGTTTGTAAACTTGATAATCACTTCCAGAGTTTTATTATCAATAAATAGTTGGAAAGCATCCAATAGAGTTTTGGGGTCTATTCCTGATTGTATTCCTGGTTGAGTCCTCATAATGTAAGCCAATTATCTCTCTCCACCCTTTATCACCTGTGAGTTCCCTATCATTTCTGATGGCTCTTTCATCTGAGCCACGGGCTTCTGTTTTTACAACTGGGCATGGTCTTCTCTTGGGCTCCATATTTTACATTTATTCTCCATGGTCATCAACTTCTTCCATTTCATTCTCTTCCTGGGAGTGAATTAGTTTCAAGTTTCACCTCTATTAATTCTTCTTGTTCACTATCTGAACTAGTGACAATGTCATTATTTCCTTCAAAATATGACACTATCAGTTCTTCCTCTATCTCAGTTGACAAATTATGTTTCCTCTTCACCATATTTGCGTCTGTGTCATGAGAAAAAAAGTAAGAGTTATTGGTTGAAATAAACAGATTTACCAAATTATCAGAAACTCTATTTTCAGTTATACACCTCTTGATCTTCACCAAACACAAATATACTTCTTATTACCTCCACTATGGAAAACACTTAGAAAAAAATAGAACACTAGCTTTTCCTGGAAATGAGATGGTAACTCATCACTGCCAGTAAGAAAAATGTCAAGAACTACTCATCCAGGAATGCTGATATATGAAAGTGTCAGTGGATAGGGTGGGTAAGGGTTTAATAACAAATGTTATAAACTGTAAAACCGTAACTTACCCTCATCGTCAAAACTCAAAGTGGGGGTTAGTCCTTAACCCCTTTGGTATGACTGTTAAGAATTTGTTTACATGAAAGAAGTCAAACTGATGGGAGAATTTGAAAACATTTCATATGAAGAACAGATAAAGGAAATACTTAATTTGAAAAAGTCCAACAAAAGAAATTACTTTTTACTCTCAAAAGAAAGAAATTGTAACCCTTTGTGTGAAAGTTGCTCCATGTCAGTTTTTCCCAGTAATCATGTTACCAATGGAAAATCTTTACTGCCCCCAGAGTTTAAAAGTCACTTAGGTGGAATGAAGGAATAAAGTATTTACTTTGAAATCAATCATTTGGCAGAAATGTTACAAACTGGATTAAAGTATTGGAATGTTCTGCTACACAATGACTTTCAAGGCCTTTTCTAATATTCGAGGAAAATAATTTTAATATAAATATTGTACCTGTTACATAACATTTTGTAGCTTCAGTGTTGTCACTAAATTAAAAAACTCCACAAGATTAAAATTTCTTACATTAAACATTTAAAATGATAGCTATTAGATTATACTGCTTTGTCATCTAGTAAAGTTGAAACTTAGAACATTTTAATAAAGTGTAAGAAATGTCATGATAAACTGCAAATAGTTACATGAAAACTTACCTATGTCTGATTCCTAGCAGATTAAAAGGGACAGAATTATCCTAATATTTTAAAAATACCTGAATCATTTCTCCACATATATGAAAAAAAATCTAAAACTATGGATAATCATTTTTTTCACTTTTTATTTTGTTGTTGAATAAAAGCAACCTGAATTCCCAATTGCAGACTGATCTGCTGGGAGCAAATTTGAGCTAGATGCAGATATCCAGATGTTCTATTTGTTTGGTAGCTGTCAAAGAGCCCAATTAGTTCAAATACTGTCCATTTTGGCAAAGTATTGTTTTATTATAAAGAAAATGCCCTTAGGATCATCCCTAATATGATAATAGTCTTTAGATTATTCAATCATTAAAACAAAAACATATGTAAATTATCAAAAAGTTGGATTACCAAAGTATTGCTGAATTGTTATTTATTTACAAATTCCCCCAGAACAGGCACTTTCTTGTCATTTGTCTGCTTTGGCAGGCCACTTGTCAAAACAAAGATAATAAAAGCATACCAAATAAAATGACTGATTCCGCTAATCAAGTTATCAATGGTATTAATCATTGTTACATTTCTAACTATGTTTGTCATTGTTTCTGGGAAAGTGACTATACAGCCTCTAGACAGTAAGGGATACTTTGATATAGCATAGCACAGTCTGGCATACCAAAGCACAGTATAACATACAATCATGAAACAATCTGTAAAATATTAAATGATCAAAATAAAATTTTTATCCACAGGAGTGGATGTTTATAGCTCCTGGAGTGATGTGTTTATAGCAGTTTTGAGTCACAGCTATAAATGTCAAAAAATAACAGAAAAGGTAACAGTAACCGGACAAGACTACCCTAAATATATTGCCTTTATGTGGATAATCTTATGCACATTTGCATTTAAACAATTATTAAGGGTAGAAAAAGATAATCCTGTAATATTATAAAACTACCTTTCATAAAATAAAGGTCCACAAATTGGAAACTATAAGAGCCTGAACTCTGCAAATATATAGGCATTGTTTAAATATGTATGTATATAGTTATATAAATTAATTGTCCTCTAGTTTTCTCTCATATAATTGCTACTCAGGAGTGACATAGCTGATGGTCATGAAAATTCTTAAATTTTTAAATTAATCCCATAGATAACATCACCCTTATAAAACCTGAGGCTAGTTTTTGAGATATCTTCCAGGCCCTGGATCATTCCATCCAGACCAGTGGGCCATACCAAGTTACTGACTCAACTAGTATTATGACCCCCCTCACCCAGAAACAAACCTACCACGAGATGACAATTTCTGTACCCTTATGGTTTCACCCACAAAAAAGCTTATCAGCAGACCAAATTGTCTAGCCCTTTCCCAAACTATCAGTAAACATCCTTTCTCTCAAATTCTAAAGAGACATGTTTAAGAACTTTCATCTCCTCCCATGATGCCTTCTATATTACAATCTTTCTCTGCTGTAACCCTTGCTATCTCAGTGCATTGCCTTCCTCCTCAGCAACAGGTGATGAATTTGGTAGAACTGTAACAAAATGGGGGTTATCTGGGATTACTCTTGTGGGCACTTGTCCACAGTTCAGCATCCTCTCATTGGTGTGGTAGACTTAGAGATATGCCTTAGTAGCTACTCAGTTCTCTTGGCCTGAGGATAACTCTGGTACCATCCCTACTGGTTAGTTGTTGTCAACCCATGGTGCTTGTAACTGTTTGCATTGGAGAAACGGTTTGTGGAACTAGAAGATACCACTTTTGATGAGTACTTGAAATGTACCCAGCATTCCCTTCCTTCTCTTGATTATTCACCTCTTTAAAGGCATTGCAGCTCCTTCATGGGTCATAATTTGCCTTCCCTATTATAGGAAGGTGTTACCATAGGGAAACTACTCTATAACTGGACAAAGAACAGGAATTCTATCTGAAAGAACACTCTTGAATTTTTGGTTTGCTTTGTTTGAAAAGCTCTTTTGTTTGACTTGCTTGTTCAGTTGATACATATGTATACATGTCTCCCTTTCCTCCCAGAAAAAAAGTATTTTCCCTTGTTTTCTTTCTGTTTTCCTGTCATAAAGAGGGGTACAAGGTAAAAGTCTATTTTTTTATGTTCCTGAGAACTTGTCATGTGACGATGTGGAGAATTCTCTATTGGTCTCCACTTTTGAGTGTGTCACATCTCATTCCTGACACCACTTGCCAGGACCCAAGACTGGCCAGGTCTCGGGCTCGGCTTAACTAGGTTCCGGATGTAGACTGCTAAGTTACCTTGCTCAGGTCTGTTAGGTGCATGAGGGCTATCTACTACTTTAGCTGGAGAGAGAAGTGTCTTAGAGTAGAGCAGTCTTCTTAAAAAGATAAATCTTAGACTTCAGTAGAGCTTGGTAATCTTCAGCAGAGACACGCTGTGCTGGCGTCCTGCAGGCAGAAGAGGAGACAAAGTCAGAGTAAGTTGTCTGTGATAGAACGCACATGCCTGACTGCCTTCTCCTCCAGCCTAATATAAGGTTGATCTCGTGCCTCTCAACACCACAGCTGTAGAGACTGCCAATTCACCACTGCTCTCATTTCGCGAGCTCTCATGCTTGTTTAGGAGAGCTAAATCCCTCTCCATGCCCTTTTCACTAACATGTTCCATTATTGTGCTATGTAGGTATTTCTTATAACTCTCACTCCTCCTAGCCATAGGCTATATGGGCTGCTACATTTCCCCCCTTTTTTATATACAAACAAAATAATTTTTAATGTAGTAAGGGAAGTTCTTCCTGTTATCTAGCCCTTTTCTTTCTAGGCAAAAGAATATAATTGTCAAAGTTCAGGATTCCAGGTATGGGCTCTTCAAATGAAGAAGCCCAATACAGATGTAAACTATTAGCCCTGCTAGGGAAAACCAATGATGTAATGTTAATTCCCTTAAAGGTCTTTTTAAACTGAGAAAACAAACTGACAAAAATCTTTGCTGAGAGAATTTACCATTTCTTTAACTGTACAACTTTCCTTTGATTTTACTTAATGGACAAACAAAAGATAGCGCTTCCCTTGCAATCTTTGCAAGCAAGGATTTTCCTCTCGCTATTCCAAAGGCTTTGCTACTCGTGGTCCAAACAAATCCATCCTTCACAGATCTCAAAAGACTGTTACTCGTGGACTTACAGTCGCACACTTCACAGTTCCTTTCAAAGGCTCTGTTACTCGTGGTCCTTCAGTGGTCCCACACTTCACAGATCCTCGGTAGCAGAGGTTTTCCTGCTTTCAAGCTGCTTTTCCAGCGGAATTTTTGCCAACTGATTCCAGACTTTTTTTTTCCCCCCAGACTTTTTTCAAATGTAGCTCCCGAGCACAAAGATGGTTTAACTCTGTTACTCTTCCCTCCCTTTGTTCTCCGTCTCAATCTTTCAAAGGAGTCACTTGTTTCAGAGTGTCCCTTTCCCCTTTGGGCCGTGTCCAGGCTCTTTAGCTGGACCCAGTTATAGCACACAGACACTGATGAGAGGTGGGTTACCCCTTCACCACGCAGGATAACCAAATATATGTAATCTAATTCTTCATCATCATCCATTAGTCTGGTTTAATTTCCTCAGTTTTATGCTGAAGCACCACAGGTCTAACCATGCTGGCAAAGTGCTCCCATGGCATAGAACTGAATTATACTGTTTTTCTGAGAATAGTTTGAAATGAAAATATTAAAGAAACTGTTTTAACTTCTTTCATTTACCAGTGGGTCCTGATTCTGCCCCAACTGATAATTTCCCTACAATAAAGGTGTTCCATCCTTCTCGAATTGAGAACGGCATTTGTTTGCCCAATGAAAGCCTTTTTTTTTTTTTAAATTAAATCATACCTGTGTCCATTAATGTGATCATGGGGCACCATACACTAGTTTCATAGACCGTTTGACACGTTTTCATCACACTGCTTAACTGTTTGACTTGCTTGTCAATAGCCTTCCTGGCCTTTTCTTAGTTATTGTGCTAAGACATTTACATTCCACATTTACCCTTGTAAGATGCACAGAAGGTTTAATCCCACCAATCCCCCTCCCTCTGCCCCCCTCCCTTTCTCCCTTCCCTCTATTCTTAGGTTGTAATTGGGTTATAGCTTTCATGAGAAAGCCGTAAATTAATTTCATAGTAGGGCTAAGTACATTGGATACTTTTTCTTCCATTCTTGAGATACTTTACTATGAACATGTTCCAGCTCCATCCATGGAAACATGAAAAAGGTAAAGTCTCCATCTTTCTTTAAGGCTGCATAATATTCAATGGTGTACATATACCACAATTTATTAATCCATTCGTGTATCGATGGGCACTTGGGCTTTTTCCATGACTTAGCAATTATGAATAGGGCTGCAATAAACATTCTGGTACAAATATCTTTGTTATGATGTGATTTTTGGTCTTTTGGGTATATGCCTAGTAGAGGAATTATAGGATTCAATGGCAGATCTATTTTTAGATCTAAGTGTTCTCCATATCTTTCCAAAAGGAATGTATTAATTTGCATTCCCACCAGCAGTGTAGAAGTGTTCCCTTTTCTCCACATCCACGCCAACATCTCTGGTCTTGGGATTTTGTGATATGGGCTAATCTTACTGGAGTTAGATGATATCTCTAAGTATTTTTGATTTGCATTTCTCTGATGATTAAAGATCAGGAGCATTTTTTCATATATCTGTAGGCTGCGCGCCTGTCTTCTTCAGAGAAGTTTCTCTTCAAGTCCCTTGCCCAGTCTCCAATGGGATCACTTGTTCTTTTTGCATTTGTTAACATTTTCAACTATTTCCTTTCTTGGAGTTTCATAGTTCTCTTTATAGAGATCTCTCCTGCATCTTATATTCTAAAAGCAATTCTCCTTCGCAAACTCTCACCCAGAACCAGAGGAAGAACAGGGCTCTGAAAAAACGTAGTTACTGGTTTCTAATCTGCATTGCAGAAGATGCCAGAGAAAGAAACGTACTGAGTTAACCAAAGGCAATCAAGGCAACTTGAATTAAATGACAAAGACAGTGATTCTGGATTTTAAAAAGAAAAAAGGTATACACTGATTACAAGAGATGAGGTTCCAAAAGTAAAGACCAAAAAAGACCGAAAGGAAAAGGTTGAAAGTAAAAAATGAGAGTAAAATATACCATGATAACACTAACAGAAGGCAAACACAGCTATACAAACATCAGAAAAAGAACACCTAAAGTCAATAAATGCTATTAATAGAAATTAACAGACAATTCTTAATAATACAGGGACCTAATAATATAGATGCAAAATATCTACAAGGTAGATTAAAAACTACAAAACAACCATGAAAGAACTTGAGGAACACCTAAATAAATGGGAGAAAAGCCACGTCCACTAGAGCTGTAAAATAACAACTACGTGTTGTAACTTGTCAGATTTGTGGTAATCAGGAGGCATCTAACACAGTATCCTTGAGGCATGAGCTGCTTGGGGACCCAGGATGAGTCTTCCCTGACCACAGCACAGTCACTTGGTCACTGTGGTAGCCAGAGCCTCATTGGCAACAAACTATCCTCTCAGGCCCAGGGACAGTCCCCATTCTTGCCACTTCCTATACTCTGTTACTAAGCAGCTGAGGGCGAGGGCTGTCAGCCTTCCACTAGACAAGTTATCCTGTCCTCCTGGTTGTTGAGAGTCTTTTCTCCAGTGGGCACTCTCCTGAGTGGATCAGCAGAGAGAAAGTAGTTAACAGAGATGTTTTTGGCCATCCCTTGGGCCTGAGGAAGTGCCCTGGGATACACTGGATATCACTCAAAACCCACAACCTCCAAAATCACCCACTCAATGGTTGCAACAGTGTTTCCTAGGATAGCACATGCTGTCTCTGCCTGCCTTGTCCTGCCCCAGAGACACCCACATTCCTTTGAGTCAAGAGCTGCCGTGAGAGGGTGCAAGCTCCCAGGCTGTTCTTCGCCTCTGCAGACATAGACAAAGCGGACTCCCAATGCCCAAGAACGGTCCTTAGGGCAGAGCCATGGTGCTGGCTACTGGAAGGGGAAAGGGCAGATGTTGGGTAGACATGAGGAAATGGTGAAATTCACAAAAAGGCTTCATCAGAGGCATGTTACAGAGACTTGGATCTTGACAAAACATCAATATCATTCCTTACAAATATAAACCAAATATGCATGCAGATCACTGTAAAGACAAACGAGGGAGGGGGGGCAGGTAAGACAGTGCTGGGAGAACATCTAGTCAGACACCTGCAGTGGTTAAGGAGGTCAGCTAAGGCCACTTGGAGCAAATGTGGCTTAGGATGTTTCAGAGATACTGGGCAATCCAGACAAAGCTCCAGGCAGAGGAAGCACAGTAGCAGAGATCTGGAAGAGAAAAGTGGGAGCGTGGCATTGTTAGGACCAAATTCTGCCCCTGAGAGACCACCAGACACATATGTAAAAACAAAGGCGTGACTTTATTCAAGCATGTGCTCTGGCCCTGCCTCCTACAGTACTATGCACAGAGGATGACCACAAGGTGGAAATGAAAGTAGGTTTTATACTCTTCGGCATGATGCATTCTGGGTTGAAATACAACGCGGGGGAGGTAAACCGGCGAGTTGGGGGATTCGTCCACGCGGGGACTGAGGTAACTTAGGAGGTTCCTGATTGGTTGGCTCTACCGGAAATGACGGTGCCTGGGCGCTGTAACACTGGGCAGGGCAGGCCTGAAGGGCGCGGGGAACTTCCTAGCCGCATTTCCCCTGCCCCACCTCGGCGCAGGGATTCGGCGCTGGGCTCTTCAGCATAGACAAAACACCACCATATGGTTGGAGAGATTAATTTCCTAGGGGCAATAAAAATGTACAGTCACGCCCCTCCCACCCACTGTTCCCCATTCACAGCTGTGGAGGATACAAGACACAGACTGAGGACAGAGGCCAGGCCTGTATAAGATGTTGACTTTTATAAAGGGCATTTCTCACAGTAGTGGTCCAAATATTCAAACCTTTAACTACAATACTTGGCCTCTGCATCTCAAAATTTGTCTCTGGAGGAACCTGAATTAGGTGGGCCTCCTAAGTGTGCATCTTCTGGGAAAGGCCTATTAACTAACTGCTCCTGAACAGCAAACAAATGAGCAAAAAGGAAAGCCCGAGCAAGGCCTCTAGCAGCGTGGTTCAATTTGGGGAGTGTTCTGCAGTGGACCTTCCCATTGGAAAATTTGGATCAAGAAACGTTTATACAGTAAAATTAAAAAGAAGAGGAAAGTCAGGTTATGCTGTCACCGTTTTTCTTTGAGAGGGAACATGAGATTCTGTTTGAAAGAATGAGGCAAGTTATGACATTTTTCCAATTTATCTTCTACTGAGCAAAATGTTCTGTCCACAAAGTCTTTTTTTTTTTTTTTTTTTTTTTTTTTTTGGTTAAAGAGGCATTTGGATGGAAAGAAATTACCAGACTATGAAACTTTATTAATATAAAAAATAATTCAGACTACATCAGAGGTTAAGATTGACATTTTCTCTGTCCTCTCAGTGGAAGGAATGGCTGGAAGACTCAGGCCTTTTGATGCGTGAAGATACACTCAAAAGAGCTGCTACCTTTAGATGTTTTGTGAAGCATAAAAAGAGACGTCCATTTTATTAATGGTGAGAGTGTGGATTAGAGTGGATGTAATGAGACAAACTAGGGTAAAGACAGGATGGAACCCACTCATTCCACAATACCCAACAGGTGCTACAGAGAAGATGCTGGTCTGTGTGGCTGGGATATGACAGTGGACCAGAGAGTCAAGGTCACCTTCCATGTGGAGCTTGTATCTTTGAAAGGGAAAATTGATGAAAAACTAACATTGAATAAATCATGGATGATATAAGACTGAAAAAAATAATGCTGTGAGGGAAGTAAACAGAGCTGTAGTGAAGGGTACAGGTGCCGTGCATACACAAGTGCAACTGAGTACAGGACACCCCTGGCACAACATTAGACCTGAGAATTCAGGAGACATCCCAGATGACGAGAACGATAGTGCAAAGGCCTCTGGGTGAGAAGGAGCTCACAGTGTTAGAGACGGAATCATGCTCCTGTGGCTGGAAGGTGAAGATCACGGGAGGTCAGCACGGAGGGTGGGATTGCCAGGCCCAGATGGCACAGTAAGGAGAGTGGATCCTACAAGCAGGGGCGATATTCACTGACTCACGTGTAAGAGATGAGCAGAGCCACGAGGTAAGAGTGTATGAGTAACTGCTCCTCCAGGAAGGCTGTTTGCAGCCATCCTGGGGAAAGACCACAGTGAAGCAGGAGGAGGTGGCTAGGAAATGAAGAGAGCAGGTAAAATTCAGGATGAATTTTGCAGCAAGACACAGCGGCAGGTTCTGCTGGAGCCCTGCCGATACTCCCCCTACACTCTTGCTGTAGTGCCTGCCAGCAGCATCCCAGCACAAGCACGCAGGACTCTGACCACACACTTCTGGAATTGTAGAAGTTACTCTCCGGTGGGGTGGGGAGCAGCAAAGGGACCAAGACGATCCTGGTGTTCACATCCTGATGTAGGCTTCTTCCACAAGGAGAATGCAGAAGCAACAGCGTGTGACTCCTAAGGCTGAGTCATGGAAAACAAGGAGGTTTCCCCCTTGATCTTTCTCTCCAATCCCTCCCTCTGGGGGTGCTGGCTGCCATGTTGTAAGGATGCACAACCAGCTGCATGGATAGGCCCATATAGGGAGGATTTGAGGCCCTATGCCATAACCCCTATGGGTACAGGTCCTCCCGCTTCAGTTGAAACTTGAGATTTGTACCTTGACTGCAACTTTATAGGAGAACCCCCAGCCAACCCCTCCCCACCCCCAGCTAAGCTGTTCCTAAATCCTTGACACACAGAAACTGTTGAGTTAAGAAGTGATTATCATCATAAAGCTGCGAAATTTGGGGGCAATTTGTCACACAGCAAGAGATAACTAATGCTTTCATGTCCCTTGGGTACGATAACTCTGAAGTGTGTGTGGTCTATACCATCCACCGATATGCTAGACCAGCTGGTAATGGATCACAAAATCTGATTGTGAACATCTCTCCCCAAATGCTTATTCAGTGATATCTCATTGGTAGATCAAAATCAGCCATGAGCGTAATAGTCACACTACTATATGTATTAGGAAATGTTTATGTATCAGTTTTCTATAGTGCTATAACAAATAACCATAGATTTCAGGCCTAAAACAATAGAAATTTAATCTCCCTCTAGTTTTGAAGGCTAGAAATCTGAAACCAAGGTATCAGCAGATCCATGTTCCCTTCCTGCCTCTCCCAGCTCTTGGTGGCCCCTGCCATTCCTCAGCTTACGGCTGCATCCCTCCAATCTCTGCCTCTGTCTTCACACTGTCTTCCTACTGGGTGTGTGCATGTGTGTCTTCTTTACTCTTCTTATATAAGGACATCCGTCATTGCATGTAAGACCCCCTAATCCAGTATGACCTTACATTAATTAATGACATGTTCACAGACTGTTTCCAGAGTCACAGTCTGAGGCTCTCGGTGCACATGAATTTCGAAGGGGACACCACTGTACCCTACAAGTCAGGGCTTTTCTTCAAAACTCCTTTCCAGTACCCTATGGACCCCATCCTCCTGAGGGTCCCAGCGGGACTGAGCTCTGTTTGTTTTGATATGTTCACTAACATGCCCTGCATGACTTTCCTTCCCTCCCCAGTCTCACTTCCCAGTTCCATTTTGGTACTTCCTAGAAATAAACTACTCCACAATGAATCCCTTCCTCTCAAATCTCTGTCCCAGGTTTAGCTTCTAGGGGAATTCAATCCAAGACATAAGACCACCAGGATTTGCCAATAGTTCAACATATGGGAAACTTTTACTTGAATAACTGATGGACAGTGCATTTGTTTACTGAGATAATGATTGAGTGATTAAAGAAAAACCCATCAATACTATCTATGGAAATTCCTCTATGACATTCCCTTGGCCAAGTCACAGCAGAATGCAGTTTCTATGTGGGACCATGGTAAACAGCTGTCGTCACTTGTTAGTCTTTTGGTGTTTGTGCATGCATGTTTTACTTTTGAATAAGGAGCACTCGTATTCCCCTCAATTCCCTTTGACTTTTCTGCCTGGGATAAATAAAGTGTCCTTTTTCCAGTGGCGTCTCTGTTTCATACCCAGGAAAACAGGCACAAATTGCAGCAGATCCTGCAACTAGATAAAAAGTAGAGGACTAAAACTACTGGGGTGTAAGGTAGTGTTTAAACAATTATCAGGCCTCTACCAATAAGTAAGGTCCATTCCACAAAAAAGAAAAGCTGCTATTTTCCAGAATCAAAGTTCAGAAACCGCAAATAAGAAGATATAACTCACCCCTCCCCTAAATTACTGTTCCCTTTTCAAATCAAGGACACTAATGATCACAGGCAGACAGGGAAGTTTCTAGAATCTTTGGCTTCTTAATGACCAGAGAAAAAAGCAAATGGGCTCCCAATTTAAAAAAATGGAAGATATGAACACCTATTTCTAGTGGAATGGACTTCAGATCACAAGTTCAGGTATACTAAAAAGTATAATTTTCTGAGCAGTGCCTGTGGCTCAACAGAGTAGGACACAGGCCCCATATGTCGGAGATGGCAGGTTCAAGCCCAGCCCTGGCCAAAAACTACAAAAAAAAAAAAAAAAAAAAAACCATAACATATAAAAAACATTTTATAACATAATTTTTTAAAGAAGTCTTTTACCATTAGGAACAAGAATCCAATTTTAAACAATTCATATTCCCCTCCTTTACCCCAAGGATGCATCTACATCCCTATAATGTTAAAGTAGTACCATGAAATTGTCATGAAGCAGGAAGTTCTATATCTACCCTGGGCCATCTGTCCATGGAGGCAAATCCTGAGTCTACCCTGGTCCCAAAGAAACAGTTTTCTAGGTCCAGTTCCTTTTAACTTTACTCCCAGATGCTCTAGAATTCACAGGATTGTCCTAGTATCCTGACCCCTTGCTGGACCTGAAAGAAACCTGGCAGGGTTAAGGCCACTCCCCACTTTCATGCTACTGTGCAAATCAAAGCCCATTGCTATCAAACCACTCTGGGTATCAGGGAACTCTTTGCTGTAGGTTTCTATGTATGTCTGCCTTAACATAAACTATTAGAAAAAAGTTAAAATATTGGTCTCCCAGACTTGAGTTTAAGTAGTGAAATTTGTATTTATTATGTTGGCTTTTTTAATTGTGAGTTTTATTAAACACCTTCCTGAAAGCTTTGCTCTACAAAGAGGACTGAGTAGTCCTTCTTGAGTCAATGTCCAAGCTATGTTTCAGGTGTGACGTGCTCCACACATCACACAATGGAGAACATTGTGCTCCCCAACGTTCAGGAAAACACCTGCCAGTAAAGCAAAGTACACAGGGTTACAAGAGGCAAAGGGGAGGATGAAATGGACTCTGGCCCATGGCTGTACACGGGGACTTGCACCCCTAGCACAATGCCTGGCATGTAAGGTGCCCTGGGAGACCTCAACTGAATGAATGAGCAAAAGGTAAAATAAGAACTGGTCCAGGTGAGCCCTTGGCCCCCAATGTACGTTGTTGCTCTTCATGCACAGCACCCTGAGAAGTCCCTCTCTCCCCACCTGGGCAAGGATTCCAGAGTCAGACCTGGAGCAAATCCTGTGCTATTAGCTGGTTAAGTGTCATTCGACAAAGTATTTAATCTCTCTGTCCTCTAGTCTCTCTTGTAAACTAGGAGCCTACAGAATGCCCTTGTTTCATTATAAGCATGGTGCTCAGCCTCATGCCTCCTTAACCTCATTACGACCTTATGAGAGAGAGTGTGTCATTATCTCTATTGGACAAGAAATGGGATTAGCAAGGTAAACGAACATGGGCAGCATTGCCCTGCATTTGCAAAATGCAACCAACCACATGCAGGAATTGTGTAACAGTATAAAGAAAAGAAAGGGAAGAAGATGCTCTGGATTTTGGGTGGTGAGGAAAGTAGATGTAATAAGTGGCACATGGAATGAGTTAAACAGTGTCCCCCTAAAACCCAGAATGTGACCCTATTTAGATAGAGGGTCTTTGCAGATATAACTAGTTAAGATGATGTCATGCTAGAGTAGAGTAGACCCTAATTCCAAGGACTAGCTAGTGTCTGTATCAGAGGTCACGTGAAGACACAGACACATCCAGAGGAAAGGTGGCCTTGTGAAGAACAGAGGGAGAGAATAGAGTGATGCAGCCACAAGCCAAGGATTGCCAGCAGCAACAGCCAGAAGCCAAGAAGAATCCATATCTGGAGCCTTCAGCAGGAGCATGGTTCTGCTGACCTCTTGGTTTCAGGCTTCTGGCCCCCAGAGCCACAGAGAATTAATTTCTGTGGTTTTTCAACACCGCAGTTGCTGGTACTTTGCTAGGGCAGCCCGAGGAAACTCCTGCAGCAGAAGAATCTCCAAAAGCTAAAGGTGCCCACCGCATCTGCTGTCTCAGCATATCTGCTGCGACCACAGTCTGTGCACACAGGTTTGAATTTTTTAAGCATGATCCAATAATGAGGCCTTTTGCCTGATTCAGCACGCACTTGGGTTTCTGAAGAACTTGCTTTGTGACATCCAAAGAGGTGCCTCTGCAGCTTGGTGGATTCTCTTCATTTGGAGCAATTTAATGAAACGGTTAGAAATTCCTAATGTCATGGCAGGAATAGACCAGAGAAGAGAAAGGGGAACAGCTGCCAAGGGGTCTTTCTTTCTCATTAGCAGAGCATTTTTTGAAGTGTTAGAGAAATCATTCTTTGCCATTTGGTCGCCACTAATTTATCTCTCTTCCCAGCTGAATAGAGTAGCTGGCCCTGCGGATGTGTTACCTATCACTGAGGGGAAGGGAGAAAGGGGAGTGGCAGGCAGTTCAGACTTGGGGAGCAGGGGAAGAAGAACAGCATTTAATGAGGACCCAGGGATGCCAGAGAATGTCTCTCTTCACTACCTGTTCCGCGCTTCATTTTGTATTTTCATCTCCTGCACCACTCGTGGGTAAAAGAAGAAATGCAAAGGCTCAGGAAACATCTCAGAAATGCTCAAATGACTGCAAATGAAAACAGCTCATCATCTGTCACCTTCCAAATTGGGGGAAATTTTTGTTGCAATTGTTTCACTGAAGTTGCTCCACCTAGGTGAGGGTGCAGAGCTTAAGAACTGCACCCAGACTGGCTGGTGGCTGGTTAAATGTTACAAACTATCTGGAGACCGACTGGCAAATTCTGAAACTGTGGATTTCCTGCTCCAAAATATGGACAAATACATGAAGTTTCACAAGGAGCAATAAAAAGCAAGCAGCTCAAATGACCATGCAGGAAACAGAAAGATTTCAGAGAACAGAAGACGGCTTAAGGAAACCCTAATTACCGTTTTCAAAACATCTATATCCAGAAAATAAAAACATTACAAAGAAACAGTCTGAGAACAAGCACTCTTGGAAATATAAAAATAACATTGCTGAAATTAAAAATTAAATTGAATGGCTGGGAGATAAACTGGAGCAATTTTCTCAGAATATAAAGCAAGACAGAAACCGTAAGGAGCTCAATAAAGAAATACTAGAGATGACAGAGGGGAGAAAAGTCTTAAAGAAATAATAAAAGAAAATTTTCCAGAAACATGAGAGACATGGGTGTTTAGAGTAAGAGAGGTCATCTAATGTGTTCACAATACATGCAAAACACTCACCCCTAACATATGCTCACAAAATTTAAGAACTTAAAAGATAAAAAGAATTATCTTTAAAACTTTGAGAAAAAACACCACTTATAAAGGAATTAAATATCAGACTTACAGCAAACTTTTCATCAGCAACACTGCTACAAAGAGGTAGAATAATTCCTTCCAAGGGTGAAGTAAAAATTACTTCAGGACTAGATACTTAAACATAGCCAAACTAGCATGCTAGGGTGAGTGCAATACTGGGTCATTTTTAGACATGAAAAGACCCTCAAATTTTACCCTTTTGTGAAGATGTTACTTATAAATGAATATGAGGATGAAAACCCTAAAAAGGTTATAGGACCTAAGAAACTATAGGACTAACCCAACATCCAGGGGGGAAAAAAAAGAGAATGATATCTCTGCAGTAGTCAGGAAGCGTCCATCTGAATTGAAGTCAGACATCATTGTTTCATTGGAGGATATTTTAAAGAAGAAAAATTAAGGGATTAAGGCAGGAGATAGAATGGCAGGAAAAAAACAAACAAACAGAAAATCGTAGCCACATGATGAAAGTATATAACTCTCTAAGAAAAAGAAAAAGCATTTAGTGACTCCTAGAAAAACAATAAATTTACAAGAAATTCATGGCCTTAGGTTAAGCAATAAGGATCTGCCAGTTATTAATAGAGGTGTGGCGATAACATGGCCTTTTGTGGGTTGAGACCAAGAGTGACTTAACTTAATGAATGGCATAGGGGTCATTTTATTAAAACTGAAGAATGAAAGATTATTATATTCTAGGACTCAGTGGTGCTGAAAAAGTTTTTAATTTACACATTAATGTATTTTCTGTATGGAACCAAGTAATTTTATTTTCTTTTTGTGCTTTTATTTATGTTCTACATTTATTATAATAAATGTGGATTGCTTGTATAATTAGGAAAAAAGTTATTTCTAAAATTCCCAGGCTAGGAAAAACCTGTTACTAGAAAGAAGCTAATGGATTGGATCTCTTTCATATTTTGTCCAGGAAATTTCCATTCTAGATCCTCAAAGAACTAGCTAAGAGCTCACATCTCAGGAATGGTTTGTGTGACAAATCTGTCTCAGATAAGCCGAGGACATAGAAGCCACTTGTTAGACTCGTCCTGCCAGATATAAACAAGTGTGTTTGTTCTAAGATCTTGGCAGAGCTGAAAAATTGGTGTCTAGGAAGCTGGGAACCCATGAACTCCACACAGTGGGTCTTAATTCCTGCTTTGGAAGCCAGATAGAGCCTGGGTTGTGGACACAAGTGCATAGACAGAGCTTCTCCAATTTCCTGTGCACAGGCAGCTCCTGTGTGTCTTGCTGCCTAAGAGCAGATTACCATTCAGTGGGTCAGGGGACCTGAGATTCTGTGGTTTTAATCAGCTTCCTGGTGATGCTGCTGGGATGATCCATGGGTGGTACCTTCAGTGGCAGTGGCTTCCGGAGTCCCCCGCAGGTGCTGCAAAGAGCTGGGGAGCTGCAGCGAGGACGAGGAGCCAGGGGCACGTGCGCCACCTGGAGGCGCCTAGAATAATAGCAACAACTGTAACCACCCAGGAAAAAGCCCCAAGTGGGTAGATTGTGACATCCAGCTTAGAGGTTGAGGCAGGCAATAAAAGAGTGGGTCAAATGATACTTCTGGAGAACCAGGGTCCACCAGATCATTCTGGAGCCAATGAATTTCCACTTCAGCCATTTTAGAGGCAGAAGAGCTCTACTTTCCCCAAAGTTATGGGTTAGAAACACAGCAGCCAGGCAAGCCAGGCCTGGCTCAGACTCCACTCTTAGGAACTGAAAGCAGGTGTCATATAAAAACTTACACATACTGCTCATAGTATCATTCACAACAGCCAAAAGAGGGAGACAACCTGAATGTCCATCAGTGGACGAATGGATAAACAAGATGTGTTCTATCTGTGTAAGAGAATAGTATTCAGTCACAAAAAGGAATCAAAATCTGACCTGGGCTACAACATGCATGAGGCTTGGAAGCAGGATACTAAGTGAAAATCAGTCAGACACACACACACACACACACACACACACACACACACACACACACAGCCTGCTGAGTGATCCATTTATGCAAAGTGTCCAGCACAGTCCTCATTGCTTTGTGCTGATGACAATGGTGAATAGAGAAGGGACAGCTAAAGGGGGAGGGGTTTCTTTCTGGGGTGATAAAAATGTTCTAAAATTGATCATGGTGAAGGTTGCAAACTCTGTGAATGTAGTAAGGAGACAATTAAATTGTACACCTTTAAAAAAAAAAAAAAAAACAGGTGGCTCGGGCACTTACAGGCCAAGCGGCCTTCAGCAAGTTACTTGGTGACTTCTGTTCTCAGTTTTCTCAGCTATAAAATGGGAAAGATGCCCCACTTAGAGCATCACGTGGAATGTGTTTCCTTTGACAGAGGCAAAACACTCTGCACAGTGCTCGGCTCTTTGAAACTGCTCAAGAGGGAGCGGGATTACTCTTATTGTAGTAGCACTCCAATGGCTACAACAAGGAATAAGCTCATTTGTGTATTACTGTGCTGAGAGCAGATGGGAAACCTCTCAGGTGGCCTCAGGGATGCGTGAGCATGTCCCCAGGTTGGGGGCTTCCTTGGAGTTAACTGTGTTCGGCAAATTGTATCATATTCTCTTTGTTGCTGGGGAGAAAGATTGGCGGAGATGTAACCCTGAGGGATTTGTTAGACAACAGTGCCGGGCTGGTGCAGACTAGCAACATAATCTCCAGCACAGGCCTGTGCTTTGCCAGGGTGGGGACTCTGCAAAGGGAAACCGACTGTTTGCTAATGTTCCCATGTTAGCAAAGGATCAAACTCAGGTGTCTCTTGAGAGGAGAGAAAATCAACCTCAGTTCAGTGCACCCTTGGCCCAAACTGTAAACTCTGAATCTTTTGATCTGTGAAGAAGAGCTTTTCTATGAGAAACAACAGTTTGTTTGTTTGTTTGTTTTTTTTGGGGGGGGTTGTTGTTGTTTGGTTGGTTGGTTGGTTGGGTTTTTTTGTTTGTTTGGTTTTTTTTTTTTTTTTGCATCTCCCTTGTGAAAAACACTCACTGTCTTTCTTTTTTTTGTTTTGTTTTGTTTTGTTTTTAATCACAAAAGTGCTTTAATTAATTGTCTTCATCAGAGCTAAGTAAGGTTACCAGGACATTTAGGCTATGTCTACATGAAAAAATATATATACCATATTATCAATTCAATAATATCATTTAAATATGGTATAACAATAAGTAGATTGAATTTTAATTTTTGATCTGGATTTAGTAGCCAGTCTAAATCACCATTGTGAAAAATAATCTAGGTATGCTACAAAGATTATTTCCTGATAGATACAATAAATGCTAGTATTATAATTTTTCATATAAAATAGAAATCTTACTCTTTGCATTAAGTTTTTGTATTATTTAAAAATAAACACTTTGTTATATTTTTTATTTCATCAATTCATCAGCATTTTACCAAATAAACAAATGTGTTTGTTTTAAATAATTGCCATTATGGAAGAATATTAATTGAGTGCCCATTAGATACATCTGACCATAAAACATACTGGACGTTCCATTGGATGGACACTGAATGAATAGGGTATAAAACCATCACAGAACATATTTGACTATTATTCCTATTTATAAAGAAAATATTTTGATATTCTGTAGGTTAGCACTAGCCAATAGGACTTTTTGAGACAATTGAAATATTTTGTATCTGTACTGTCCAATCCAGTGGTCACTGTGACTGTTAGCAATTAAAATGCACTCACTGTCTTTTGGAAACCACTGGATGTCTGCTTGTCCCATTCATGTCACTGGCAGATTTTTTTCTATCTTTAGTTCTGAAAATGATTAATCTAACAGCAGATTCCGTGATTTTCTGTGAGCATGCCGCATTGAATTGTGCCAATAGCCTGTTTAATTAACAGTGGTCTGATGCCATCATGCCTGGCCATGCTCCCACCTGGAGATCTGAGGGGAAATGCTCATCATGGAATTAGTGCAATGGGCAGAACTGATCATGTCCTGTGTTGTGAAGGATCTGAGAATACCATTCAAACGGTCCAGCTGTGATACAGGGTTGCCAAAAGCAGGGATACCAGACCATCAGCTTTAGTGAACAAGTGACAAGCTCAGGTGCCCCTTACACCTCGTCAAGGTGGGTCCCTGCCCCAGGCCCCACACTCCTGACAGTCCTGCTCCCTGCTTTGTCCACCTTCCCTTGTTATTTCTCCATGTTCCTCTCTGTGAAAAAAGCTTGTTATGGCCTGAGCTGTCTCCCCTCAAAGTCCACATGTTGAAACTCAAACTCCAGTATCTCAGAATATGACTGCATTTGGAGATAGGGCCTTTGAAGGAGGTGATTAAATTAATGTGAGGCTAGCAGGTGGCCCTGATCCAATCTGATCGGTGTCCTGATAAGAAGAAACCTGGATGCAGACAGAGACACCAGCAGTGCACGTGGGCAGAGGGAAGGCCACGTGAGCACATGGAAGGCAACTGTCACAAGCCAAGGGGAGAGGCCTCGGAGCAAGCACCTCTACCAACACCTTGATCTTGGACTTTTATTTTCCAGAAGTGTAAGAAAATAAACATCTGGTATGTAAGCCACCTAGTCTGTTGCATTTTGTCATGGCAGCCAAACAGACAAATAGAGTGTCCATCAAGGCTTTGGGACCCCTCCGAGACCATAGTCAGGCACCTGGACCACTGAATACTCTGCACAGTGCACCCAGGTTTGTCTCTTGAAGCTGACCTCCAAGAGAGGACCTGGAAATGTGGGTAGTCCACAGTAGAGCAAGGAGGCTATTACCCCCTGTCCATTCAAACTGCACTGTCTAGGTGGTTGTGAGGGTATAGTGGCAAAGTGAGGGCAGGGCACACATTTTGTTTACTAGTCAGCCTGGTTAGTAACTGCCAAGCATTTCCATATGTGGGACTTGCATTAACTCTCTCTCTTTGGGGCCCCACCAATGTTGGAAGTGGGGGCCCTGGTGCTCAACCAATGTGGGAGTTTGGGACACCACTAGACCCTGATGGTGATGGTAAGTGGACCAAGAAACACTTTTTGGGTCCTTTTGAGCTACCTCTGCCAGCTTCTTTAATAGAAAAGCCAACCCGAGATAGCTGACTATGGGGCATTACAGTGCCAGATGCCATTCCCTGACAGAGTATTTTCAAAAGCAGATCAGGGGCCCTTTAAAAGGACCTGTTGAGGAGCAAGGCAAAAAGAGGAGATTTCAACCAGGCAAGTAGGTTTGGCTGGGAAGAGCTCGCCTCCAGTTCCCGATGGCCAGCGGTTAGTCAGTATTATTAGCAAAGTGGTGTTACCATGGAAACCACTTCCAGGCTTCCTGGCCCGTATGCAGGTTATTCTGGGGTGTGATGTCCAAATTTGTATTTCATAAAAATTTTAACATGTTCTAATTACTCTGAAGCTGTGACCTCCATGACTGGTCTTCATATAAAAGAACACCCTTCTCCCTGTGCTTGCTAAGCAGAATGCAATGGGGCCTTTTTTAGGAATACGTCCATCCATATGTGCTTAGACCAGGGGTGGCAAACGCACTGCTCTCGAGCCGCATGCAGCTCCCGGCCAAAATGAATGCGGCTCTTTGCCTCTTATCATTATTTTGTATACTGTGGCTCTTTGCAAAGTTTGGATTTTGTTATGCTGCTTCTGAGGAGGGCCCTCTGAGGAATGATCTCCGAGCGCGTAGTCGAACTTGTTCACCACCTCTGATATATACCATGACCAAGTGGGTTTTATTCAAGGGTCTCAAAGTTAGTCCAATATACATAAATTGATAAATATAATACATCACATAAAATAAAAAACAAATACCACATGATTCTCTCAACTGATGCAGAAAAAGCTTTTGATAATATCCAGCATCCTTTCATGATCAGAACACTTAAGAAAATAGGTATAGAAGGGCCGTTCTTAAACTCATAGAGGCCATCTACACCAAACCCATAGCGAATATCATATCAAATGGACTAAAATTGAAAACATTTCCACTCAGATCAGGAACCAGGCAATGATGCCCATTGTCTCCAGAGCTTTTTAACATTGTAATGGAAGTCTTAGTCATCACAATCAGGCAAGAGAAGGTGATCAAGGGTATCTAAATAGGGTCAGAGGAGATCAAATTTTCACTCTTTGCAGATGATATAATTTTATACCTGGAAACCCCCAGGCACTCAACTACAAAACTCTTGGAAGTGATGAAGGAATACAACAGCGTCTCAGGATACAAAACCAATATTCATGAATCAGTAGCTTTTATATACACCAACAATAGTCAAGCTGAAAAAACAGTCAAGGACTCTATTCCTTTTACAGTAGTGCCAAAGAAGATGAAATATTTTGGAGTTTACCTAACAAAGGATGTGAAAGATCTCTATAAGGAGAACTATGAAACTTCAAGAAAAGAAATAGCTGAAGATGTTAACAAATGGAAAAACATACCATACTCATGGCTGTGAAGAATCAACATTGTTAAAATGTTCATACTACCCAAGCAATATGCAAATTCAATGCAATCCCTATTAAAGCACCACTGTCATACTTTTAAGATCTGGAAAAAATTCTACTTCATTGTATATGGAATCATAAAAACCTCAAATAGCCAAGACATTACTCATAAATAAAAACAAATCAGGAGGAATCATGCTCCAGACTTCAGACTACACTATAAATCTATAGTGATCAAAACAGCATGGTATTGGCACAAAAATAAAGAGGTAGATGCATGGAACAGAATAGAGAACCAAGAGATGAACTCAGAAACTTATTGTCATTTGATCTTTGATACGCTTATCAAAAACATAAATTGGGGGAAAGATTCCCTATTTAACAAATGGTGCTGGGTGAATTGACTGGTGACTTGTAGAAGATTGAAACTGGACCCACACTTTTCACCATGAACATAAATTGACTTTCACTGGATAAAAGATTTAAATTTAAAACATGAAACTATAAAGATATTTGGAGAGAGTGCAGGGGAAACACTTGAAGAAACTTGACTGGGAAAATTTTTTATAAGGAGGACTCCCTGGGCAATTGAAGCAACATGAAAAATACATTACTGGGATATGATCAAACTAAAAAGCTTCTGTACAGCCAAGAATACAGTAAATAAAGGAAGAAGACAGCCCTCAGAATGAGAGAAGATATTTGCAGGTTATGTTTCTAACAAAGGTTTGATAACTAGAATGCACAGACAACTTAATAAGAAAAGAACAAGTGATCCCATTTTATTGTGGTCAAGAGACTTGAACAGAGGCTTCTCTGAAGAAGACAGGCACATGACCTACAGACACATAAAAAAATGCTCATTATCTTTAATCATCAGAAAAATGCAAATCAAAACCACTTTGAGATGTCTTCTAACTCCGCTAAGAGTAGCCCACATTACAAAATCCCAAAACTATAGATGTTAGTTTGGATGTGGAGAAAATGAAACACTTCTGCACTGCTGGTGGAAAGAAGTTTGGAGAATACTTATGAAACTAAAAGTAGACCTGCTGTTTGAACATGCAGTTCCTGTAGTAGGTATATATCCAAAAGACCAAATATCACTTTACAGCAAAGATATTTTTACCTGAATGTTTATTGCAGCCCAATTTATAATTTCAGAGTCATGGAAGCAGCTCAAGTGCCCATCGACCCATGAATGGATTAACAAATTTTGGTATATATTTACACCATGGAATATTATGCAGCCTTAAAAAAGATGGAGACTTTACTTCTTTTATGTTTATATGGATGCAGTTGGAACATATTCTTCTTAGTAAAGTGTCTCAAGAATGGAAGAAAAAGTATCCAGTGTACTCAGTACTATTATGAAACTGGTATATAATCACCTACACTTTCATATGAAAGATAAAACACAACTATAGCCCAGGATGAAGGAGGGAAGAGGAGGAGGGGGAAGGGAGGGGAGGGAGGGATGTTGGATAGAGGGAAGGTAAATGAGGGGACCACACCTATGGTGCATATTGCAAGGGTAAATGTCAAATCTATTAAGTGTAGAGTATAAATTTCTTAACACAATAATTAAGTAAGTGAGGTGAAGGCTATGTTAACCAGTTTGATGTAAATATTCCAAATTATATATAAAATCAGCACATTGTACCCCATAAATGCATTCATGTATACAGACATGATTTAATAAAACAAACAAAAAAACCCAAAGCTACTAGTAGAGCTAAATGTTATTTAGTTGGGTGAGCCAATAAAGATTTCCTTTTTTGTATAATTTCCTTTTAAATGCAATGAAGTTGTGGCTTAATTATTTTATTTTATAATTCTGTCATGATGGTGTTCAGTTGAGGTTAGTCTTTTTTGTTTCCCTTAGCAGTCCTATTAGAATGGTGGGTATTGCTTTACTCCCTCCCAGGCTGACTGAGTTGTTGCTTTAGCGATATAATGCTTTATAAGGATGCCAATCATTTAAAACTAAAACAGGAAGTGAGTGGCAACATGTTTGGTCTCCAAGGTGAGAAATCAACAGATTCCACATTGCTGTAATTTTTGTAATGGCTGAACCTTTAGGTCTGGCATTAACATGTTTTGTGAAGTCTTGAAAACAACTGTGCTTTCAAGAAGAAATGTGGAATTCTCAAACAGTATCTTAGTCAAGAATCTTTAACATAGGGATAATAGCTCCCTAGGACCTGGAGGAGGTCTGGTGGAGAAACTGCTGGACCAGTAGGAGAATTTGATCACAGGAGAGGGCTGTGTTAGAGAAAGATAAGCTGAGATGTTTCTACTTAGGTAGAAGTGGGCTGGGCTTCTCTCTCTGAGTTTCCTTCTATCTTTACTCTCTCTGCTGCCTCCCACTTCCCCCAAGTCCCCTGGAAGCCTCCGTCTATGGGGGTGGTTACTATAGCTGGGCTTAAAGGCTTTCTTTTATTATTCTTACAAAATCTCCCTAGAGTAGGCTAATATTATCACCATTCTACAGATGAAGGAACATATGTCACTAGTCCACGATTATAAAGAAAATGGAAAAGCAGAGATTAGGAAATTGTTCTCTGCTTAGTTACCTAAAAAAGGTTCATAATATTCATGTGATTAATCTCAGGGTAAGTAGTGTGAAGGTTCAAAAATAGCCAGAAAATTTCAGAAGAAAAATTCTCCCTTTACCTGCAAAGATTTTTTTCATTTTTTCCCCCTTAAGATATTTCAGTAAGAAACTTCTTAATGCTTTCAGAAATGAGAGATAAAAATCATCAATCTTCCTGCCCCTGTTGAACATTTTAAAGATAGGTTTTCATACATAGAGAAGAAAATTGGATGCTGTCTTGAGATCCAGTATTTTTTGTTGGGGGGGGGGTAGGACATGGTCCTAAATTCTTACTTTAAAATAGCTATCTGAAGTCAAGTTTCTGCATAAACAGCAGAGGAGATGTGGCCTCCAATGTGCATAACCAGCAGCATATAATGGCCCCTTTGTGTATCACAAGTCACTGAGGACAAGATGAAGGTGGGTTAATGGGCAGTGCACTGGGGAAGTGCCTTTAGGACTGTGGTTTCCAACTCCTGGGCTGAGGACCAGTACTGGTCCATGCCTTATTAGGAACCAGGCCACACTGCAGGAGGTGAGTGGTGGGCAAGCCAGGGAAGCTTTGTCTGTATTTACAGCCACTCCCATTGCTCACATCACTGCCTGAGATCCACCTCCTTTTACATCAGTGTCAGCATTAGATTCTCATAGAAGTGCAAACCCTGCTATAAAACTGCGCGTGTGAGGAATCTAGGTTGGGTGCTCTTTATAAGAATCTAATTTCCTGTGGGCCCTCCCACCCCAGTTCATGGAAAAGTTGTCTTCCATGATAATAGTGGTCCCTGGGCAGCTGAAAGCAGAAGTTAACTTTGTAATATTAGCTCTCAGAGAGGAGGGGCCGTGACAAACACCAAAAAATGTGGTGCACTGAGTCAATTACTGATGTGTTTCTTATTTTAATTTTATTTGGTACTTAGATGAGGTTCATCACATCATAAGTCTCCAAGCCTTGGTGACCTCATTGGCAAAATGGAGCCCATCTTCTTGGGTCTTGGAAGGATGTCTCTGAGTTAAGATAGGTTCAGCTGCTGTGCATGGTAGAAGCTGGATCTATATTGGAAACTTTGGAATGACCTGGGATTATAAATCAGGCTTCTCAGATGACATCAGAATTCCAATCTGTGGAGTTACATGTTAGAGCCATCTATATAAATAACAATGTGGAAATAATCTTGACAGAGCACCATAGTGTTCAGAACTCAGATCGCCAGTTAGTTGGGCATTACTTCAATCTCTCCAAGTTTGTGTCACTGCCACAAAATCACTCAAAAATAGAATCCCGTGTTCTCTATGAAAGTATCACTTAGTCACCTAGGGCTTAATAAATTGAAAGTTTTGTTGCTTAGAAAATAATCTGGTGTCAAGAGAAGCACAAAATGTACTATCATTTTCCTAAGGCTTTTTTTGTTTTTTTTTTTTTCTCCACAGCATCTCATGTGAGGCTGCTTCTCCAGATAAAGCAGAGATTGAAAAGTCACACCAGCATGATCAATTAGATGATGGAGAAATGTGAGGCATTTGCTGCCTGACCTTAATCCTCAGGGCAAGAATGGAGGAGACTGAATATAGAGAGGGTCAAAGGTAGAGGAAATCAGCAGAGCCTATTTAAATAGACACAAAGCAGTATACATGGTGACTGATGACAAAAAAGAACTTCATCAGGATGAATGCTTATTATGGGGGGTACTGGCTCACTCATTCGTTTAATTCTGAGAGACTGCAGCATGAAGTAAACACCAATTAAGAACAAGAAATATAGTACAAAAGGAAGCAGTTAAGTTTTTCCAAAAAGTCTACATTTGTAGCATTTTACTTGCTTAACCAAAGTGACAAGTTGAGATAGGTGCAAAATATATTAAGGCTGTAGGATGTCCTATGAAGAAGGCAGTAGACAATCTGACTAAATAGGGACTATGATAGCTATCTTCCTGTATTTGAAGGCTTGTCATTGCAAAAAGGGTGAGACATGTTTCAGTAGGAGTTGACAGAGAAAGGATTTTGACTCAGGGTGAGGAATGACTTCCTGGTATTTGAAACTTGAAAATTGTTAAGGAGTAGCCCTGTCCAGCTCCTCATTCCTGGGTCAATGAGTAAATACTCTTGCTGGGGGATTCTTGCATTAAATGAGAGGACCTCAACCATCCCTGATATGCTTTCTACGGAGCTTTAAAGCACCTTTGAGAGGTTTGAAATGGCTTTGCAATTTGTTCAGGCACAAAATTGAATGAATTTTGAAGTTTCTTAGGCTTTGATAAAATTAATACTTTTCAGCAGCATGTATGCACATCATAGCCCTGGGAATGGTTGCTCATATATTTAGATTACGGGCAGCTGGTGTTAGCTAAGATATTTATTGGATTAGTCATCCCTGGTAACAGTGATATGAAATGTTTCTCCCTGATTGTTAGTTGATATCTGTTATATTGACTCTTTCAGTTTTATATTTATTTTTTATTTCCATTCAAACAGCTAAATGTAAAAGTGTTGTGGTTGGGAATACACTTACCAAAACAAACTACTGTTTTGTTTTGTTTTTCTAGAGTCCATTAGTTGTTTCTATTTGTGAAGTTCAATTTTGATGTATCAGTTTATCATAGCTGATATCTCAGCTAGAAAACTGGCAGAAGGCTCAGAGGAAAGCCATGGAAACAGTAAAAGGGCCAAGAAAATAAAACATGAACATGTATTCTGGAGGGGTGAAGGTGAGGATAATATTTACACTTGTTTGGCATTTCACCTTTCTCAGTGCAGCTATTCAAATCCGTAGAGGTACATAGATGTTGATCAACTGGGGTACAGCCAACTGTGATCTACCAGTTTATGGAGGTTAATAAAGAGACATGGGGGGTGAGTTTCATGATGGCCACGTGGTAGGGACCCTACCTTTGACAAATCTTTGTTGGATTAAAGTGAATTCAATGTTAGTTTCAATATAAGCATCATGTTGATAGTGGAGATCATTAAACTTTAAAATCTGTTCCCAGGAAGTGCAGTGGCATCTTCTTTTGAGAACATCTTTTAAACTGCATAGCTAATTATCTGTTAAGAGTCAAAGCAGAGGAATAATTCTCAGTATAAGGACTCATACAGTTCTTGATTTCACTTGTGTGGTTTGCTTGTGTGTAAGCAAAGCACTAAATCCCCAACTCAAGGGTGAAGTAACAAATACATGAAGATGACTAGATAGGAAGATTCTTCTCATTTAAAATCTGAGTTTTTTTCTAAATACAAAGTATATGAGAGTCTTATAGCTCTGTACTATGAAATTTCCTGATAAAAAATCATTACATGCTTTCCTGAGAATGCACCATGTGTGCTGCAAACCTGTTGTAGCTCCTGGATTCCAGGGAAGGGGAGTAGAATAAAAATTTGGCCAAAAAAAGCATGGGTGGTGCCCATAGCTCAGTTGGCAGGACACCTGCCATACACCAAGGGTGGTGGGTTCGAACCTGGCCCAGGCTTGGTAAACAACAATGACAACTACAACCAAAAACTAGCTGGGCATTGTGGTGGGTGCCTGTAGTCTCAGCTACTGGGAGGCTAGGGCAAGAGAATCACTTAAGCCCAAGAGTTGGAGGTTGCTGTGAGCTGTGATGCCATGGCACTCTACCCAGGGTGACAGCTTAAAACTGTATCTCAAAAAAAAAAAAAAAAAAAAGAGAAAAGGAGAGCAAGATGGCCGCCGAGTAACAGCTTCCCTGCAACTGGGCATCATGAGTCTGGGGAGATAAGACTCCAGGCATCTCTGGATGGTGGGATCTGCCAATAATCATCCCTTTGAGGATACAGGGAGTCAGCGAGAGACTTCTGAACCCCAAGAGGAGGACAAAAACAGTGGAAAACTGGCAAGTGGTT
>CAUYPK010020540.1:0-11112 GCA_963574355.1 Loris lydekkerianus | reverse complement strand
GCCCGGGCGACGCCGGGCCACCACTCTCCCCCTCCCCTGGGATAAGGGGGGCCCCCCGGAGCGCCCGACCATTGGAGATGGGGGTCCCCCCTGAGCTCCTATCCTTGGTAGATGGGGGTCTCCCCTGAGCTCCTATCCATGGTAGATGGGGGTCTCCCCTGAGCTCCTACCCATGGTAGATGGGGGTCCCCCCTGAGATCCTATCCTTGGTAGATGGCGGTCTCCCCTGAGCTCCTATCCATCGTAGATGGGGGTCTCTCCTGAGCTCCTACCCATGGTAGATGGGGGTCTCCCCTGAGCTCCTATCGATGGTAGATGGGGGGTCGCCCCTGAGCTCCTATCCATGGTAGATGGGGGTCCCCCTGAGCTCCTATCCGTGGTAGATGGGGGTCCCCTCTGAGCTCCTATCCATGGTAGATGGGGGTCTCCCCTGAGCTCCTATCCATGGTAGATGGGGTCCTCCCTGAGCTCCTATCCATGGTAGATGGGGGTCCCCCCTGAGCTCCTATTCATGGTAGAAGGGGGTCCCCCCCATGACCAAGCTCTGTCAGACTGTCTTGAAATGTGTGCCAGCAGCCTCATGGGTGCCAGCTGCCTCATCACCCCCATAAGATGGATATCACCTGCCACCGGTGTGCACCAGGGGGCTGTGTAGGATAAAAGATGAAAAGGACAAAAGATGCGGATACCATAACTCTGAAAGGATGACAGGCACCATCATTCTTAGATTGGTCTGGATTGGGACGGAACAGAACAAGGTAAGAACTAATGGGCCAACTACTGTCATGATGAGAGTTAACATGCTAATTGCTGTGACAAATCGTTTTACTTATTTGCTAATTGCCAGATCTGCTTGATATGACCTTTGTGTATAACGTGCTTGAAAAGTGTCTGCTACGTAGAAAGTGGTCAGTAACCAAATGTTACTACTGTTTTAAAGCCTCACATCCCATGTCTTTTTTCTTCAGGGTATGTGCCCCAGCTGTAAGCTCCTGCCTTGCTTACTTTATTTGAAAGGCTCCATACCTTCTATCTGAGTATAACACCTCTGTATTTCATTTTCCTTTTTAAACTTCCATCAAGATGACCATAACTGAATAGTCATTCATTACTTGGAGAGACATCTTGTGAATTTTTGGCAATTAGATGCTCATCTTGGGACTTAAAACTGCTCTAAATGTAAATATGTCTGCAACCCCCAAATCATTTCCACCTTTGTGTAAGTCATAACCCACTTCTGGCCTGGGCAGCTGCAAACACCTGTGATTCCAGCACTTTGGGACACAAAGAAGGAAGGATCCCTTGAGCCCAAGAATTTGAAACCAGCCTGGGTAACACAGCCAGACTTCATCCTTACAAAAAATAATAAATAAATTACCCAGACATAGTGGTGTGTGCCTGCAGTCCCAGCTACTTGGAAGGCTGAAACAGAAGGATTGCTTAATCCCACGAATTTGAAGCTACAGTGAGCTATGAACACACCACTGTATTCCAGCTTGGGCAACAGACTGAGACTATTTCCAAAAAAAAAAGGAAAAAACACTGAAGAGTAAAAACCCAATACCATTGTTATTTAACCACATATGATATCAGCTATCCTGAAAGAAGTAAGTGTTTTGTTGGATAAGGTAAAAGCTAAGTTTTTAACCACCTAAATGCAAGATGACTCACTGGTGATCTGAGGTACAAGGAAAGAAAGGAGACAGAAATTTAAGTCCAAAATGCATTTTTTCAGGACTCAGAAAATAGACATAGAAATTCTAACTATTATTTGTCTGTCCTCCCAGCATGACCAGACAGACATTATCCCACATCATACATATAATGCCATACAATTCAATGAAGCAGAATTTTCATTTTAAATCTTACATTCCATGTAACTTTTGTATATTTAGGTCATTCATCCTAATTATCAACTGATGATTTGATTTGTTTAGTTCTAAGGGATCGATGCCATTGTAAATATTTTCAAAATAAGCAGCCATTTTCCTAAAGTCTACATTTCTTTAGAAGTAAGGCTCTCTGACAAACTAATTTTGTGATAAACCTAAGTAATCGTTTTAAGTCGTAGAGCTTGGTTTTTAAAAAGCACAGGTTGGGGCTCGGCACCCGTAGCTCTGGGGTTAGGGTGCCAGCCACATTCACCAAGGCTGGCAGGTTCAAGCCCGGCCCAGACCTGCTAAACAACAATGACAACTGCAACCAAAAAATAGCTGGGTGTTGGGGGCGGGCTCCTTTAGTCCCAGTTACTTTGGGAGGCTGAGGCAAGAGAATCAGTTAAGCCCAAGAGATGGAGGCTGCTGTGAGCTTTGATGCAATGGCACTCTGTCAAGGGTGACATAGTGAGACTCAAAAAGAAAAAAAGAAGAAAAGAAAAAAAGCACAGGTTGGATCGAGGGATATCTGAGCTATCCTGCCCTTTTCTCCTTTTTCCTAAATGATCCTATTTCCTTCTTGACTGATGGATGGAAGAAGTCACTCAGCTGGGGTGAGCGTGAACTTGGGCACAGTGGGTGAGGGCCAGGACAGAGACACATACAGTGAAAGAGAAGAAGAGTGAGGTGGGATGAGATAGAATAAAACACATACAGTCTTTCCTGGCAAAAAGACTGCCAGGAACACACGGGCGGGGACCAGACACACACATGCTCCATGACACTTCCCCACGGCTCCTTTGCCCCCTTCCCCTTGTATAATATCTACTTCCATATGCAGCTTTTCTTCACGTGAGCCAATGCGCCTTTCTAATCCGTGTGTGCTTAGTGGGGGAAAGCTGACTATTCTGCTTTATTATGTGGTACTTGACATTGGGAGATATTTTTTTAAATTTTAGATTAACATGAGAGCACAGGTGATTAGGTTACACTGTTCACATTTGTTAGCTTGAGTCCTAGTTGTAGTTGCACCCCCTGGCCAGTGGGTGTGCTGTGCACCCTTGCCTTGTGACTTAGGACAGAGGACACAAACTTCCCTCCCACTCCCCTGTCCGCCTGCCCCCTCCTCCCACTTGGGTTTACTGGTGCTTTTCTCCTGGGTGGGCTTGTATTTGTGCATCTACTATTTTCTTTTTATTATTAAATCATAGCTGTGTACCTTAATGCAATCATGGGGCACCACACACTGGTTTTATAGACTGTTTGACACATTTTCATCACACTGGTTAACATAGCCTTCCTGGCATTTTCTTGGTTATTGTGCTAAGACATTTACATTCTACATTTACTAAGTTTCACATATACCCATGTAAGATGCACTACAGGTGTAATCCCACCAATCACCCTCCCTCCGCCCCCCTTCCTCCCCTCCCTTCCCCCCTTTCCCCTATTCTTAGGTTATAACTGGGTTATAGCTTTCATGTGAAAGCCATAAATTAGTTTCATAGTAGGACTGAGTACACTGGATACTTTTACTTCCATTATTGAGATACTTTACTAAGAAGAATATGTTCCAGCTCCATCCATGTAGACATGAAAGAGATAAAGTCTCCTTCTTTCTTTAAGGCTGCATAATATTCCATGGTGTACATATACCACAATTTATTAATCCATTCATGGATCGATGGGCACTGGAGCTTTTTCCATGACTTAGCAATTGTGAATTGGGCTGCAATAAACATTCTGGTACAAATATCTTTATTATGATGTGATGTTTGGTCTTCTGGCTATATGCCTAATAGAGGAATTATAGGATTGAATGGCAGGTCTATTTTACTATTTTCATATTAGTACTGAGTATATTGGATACTTGCTTTTCCATTCTTCTGATACATGACTAAGTACAATGTTCTCCAACTCCACACAGGTTAGTACAAAAGTTGTAAAGTCTGATATTAGGAGACGATTCATGTACGTATGTACACTGTGTGATCATTGTACAAACCCTCATTGTAGTTACATCATGACTACAAACCCTGTATTAGATATGCAGAGATGTATTAATAACATTTTCTGAATTCTCCTTTTTAGCAAAAAATATCGCATAAGCAATTTATTCCTCTCAGGCGACTTGTTCTGCTCTGTGTTATTGGTCACTGGTCAGAGATCATCTCTAACAAGGCTGGGACAGCCCTCAGGACAACTGACTGCTTTGTCTCTGTGCAGACCCTGTCCACAGTCTGTTCTTGGCAGAGCAAAACTTTGGGTTTCTCTTTACTCCTTGCAAAACTTCAGGCTTCTCCTCTTTACTCCTTGCTTAGGTCCTCCTAGGAGTGCTGGGAGAGCCGTGTGGAAATGAGCAAAGGGCATTCCAAGTCACATCTGCCTATTCTGTGACAGAATGTTCAGCAGCATCCTCCTAATCTTGAATTTGTATCCAAAAAAGACAGCCTACACCTGCGATGTTTGCTTATGCCAAGCAGGGTTCACAGATGACCCCATGAAATCCTCCCAATAATTCCGTGTGGCGAGGGGAGTTCTATTATCATCCCTGCAATCAAGAAGGGAAAACTGAGGTATGGAAAAGTTAAAAAGTTTCCCAAACATGGCCCAGTTAGTAAGGGCCACTGTCAGCATTTGCCTGCCGTGTGGCTGCCCCGCAGGAGCTCCACCTGCTGCCCTCACCCACACGTCCCCACCACACTCTACAAGGACACACACAACTGGGAGTTAAGCACTAAGATAAGATGGTCATATCCTTTCAGATGCATGCCTGTGGATACCGGGGAAAGAAATCCTGGAGAAGAATAAAACTAAAAACTGCCTGCCTCTGGGAATGCTGGAAGGCCACCCTGTCAAAGCTGACATTCCTCAGTGCTTAGTGAAGAGTGAGTTTAGCAAGCAGCGAGGAACACACCAGCGTCTGTGTACCTGTGGGATGATTGCTTTTTTCTTATCTGTCTCAAGAGGAGGGCATGTAATTTGCAGAATGGAGAAAAAGGTATTTTCTGATTTAACGAAAAGTTTTAAATCAAAAAGAGGACTTTCCAAAACTCAAAAAAAAAAAAAAAAAAATCTTCAAAACCTTGGTTTAAAAGAGAGTTCATTAAAGAAAAGCGTGCACTAAAGCCATATAAAAATCAATACAATTACCTACTAAAAATTAAGCAAATGTGGGTTAATTGAATGTGGTATTGTGACCGCTGAAATCTTAATTAAAATCCAAAATAAAAAACCTGGCATGTGTCATCTAAAAGTTTTCCTTCCAAGAATCGTAGAGCAATGTGTATTATGTATTATGCAGCCTTGAAGAAAGATGGAGACTTTACCTCTTTCATATTTACATGGATGGAGCTGGAACATATTCTTCTTAGTAAAGTATCTCAAGAATGGAAGAAAAAGTATCCAATGTACTCAGCCCTACTATGAAGCTAAATTATAGGTTTCACATGAAAGCTATAACCCAGTTACAACCTAAGAATAGGGAGAAGGGGGAAAGGGAGAGGAGTGAGGGAGGAGGTGGATAGAAGGAGGGGGGTTGGTGGGATTACACCTGTGGTGCATCTTACAAGGGTATATGTGAAACTTAGTAAATGTGGAATGTAAATGTCTTAGCACAATAACTAAGAAAATACCAGGAAGGCTATGTTAACCAGTGCGATGAAAATGTGTCAAACAGTCTATGAAGCTAGTGTATGATGCCCCATGATCATATCAATGTACACAGCTATTATTTAATTTAAAAAAAGGACAATGAGAGAAATAAATCACCCACCTGAAACGAGAAAAAACAAAACAAAACAAAACAGGCAAATGGAGAATGCTCACTGATCTCCGCAAAGTCAATGAAACCAATATCCCCATGGGACCTTTGCAACCTGGCCTTCCTTTGCCCTCTATGATTCTTTCTAATTGGTATTTGTATATAATTGATTTAAAAGATTGCTTTTTCATTATATATTTGCATCCTGGGGATCGAAACCTGTTTCACTTTTTCTGTCCTTTCCTATAATCAACAGAGACCCTACCAACACTTTTAGTGGAAGGTTCTGCCACAAGGTTATGTTGAATAGCCCCACATTGTGTCAGCATTTTTTTTGCTCAGCCATTGCAGCCCCTTAGAAAGAAATATCCTACAACCTATATTCATTCATTACATGGATGATATTTACTTGCACACCAAAATTTGGCCATTTTATAGGACATGTTTAAATAAGCTATATTTCTTTTAAAATTTTATGGCCTTCAAATTGTGCCTGAAAAAATTCAGATCACATCTCCCTATACTTATTTAGGATACTAATTAACTCAAACCAAAATTCTCCCACAAGAAGTTAATTTGGTTAGATTCCTTATCTATTTTGAATGACTTTCAAAAATTGTTGGGTCATATTAATTGGTTACGTCCTTCTTTAGGAATACTAACTTATGCTTTAAGTAATTTCTTTAAATATCCTCAGTAGAGCCCTGGCGCCCTTAATTTTTTGAATTTCAACAATGATGGAAACACAGATGCTGAACGTCACTGGACATCTCTCATCCATCCGCCACCTTCCCAAGTGTAGCAACCTATTTTCTATAAGAAACCTGATATTTATGAATGGAAACCTGGTTATGTACTATACTGGGGTTGAGGATTTGCTCATAATGTTACAGAACAATGAGAAGAGCAGTGACTGCCTGCTTGCTGGATTAAACCTCGACATGAGCAGGAGACCTCACCAATACCTTGATGAATTTGTCTTCAGTAACTCCTTCTATTTTTTAGGCCTGAAATTTCACGAAAACATTCTACTCCAAACTTTCCACCCCGATTGTCATTTACTGTGAACTCTAGATCAACTGCCTTTGAGAAACTTCTAACTGCCTCCCATATTGTTGTCCATCCTTAGCAGGAAGTAGCTAGGAGTGATCAGCGCCCTTTTCCCCCTCAGCAGTGAGAGCTTCTGAGAGGAAGGATAAATCAGGGTTCCATCACGTAAGAAACCTCCCTATTTCTAGGCCTGGGTAAGCTCAGTCCACACCCCCTAAGCTCTGATAAGGAGAACCAAAGGCAGTTGGCTTTGGTAATGGAAATTTGAAGTCATAGCAAACTTCTTGTATCAGCAAAGGTGAGAGAATATTTATTGGATATATATCCTTAATCCTTCCCTTACTGCTCCTTTAGATTGAGACTTCCCCACCTGACATTCCAGTCTGCACCATGCCTATTGCTGCTCATTTAATGGGTGCAATGGATAATGTGCAGAAGTAGGAAACTTTGGGTGTTGATTAATACTTCCTATGAAAGCGTCAAGAACCCTATGGGTCAGCCCCAAAACAGTTAGGTGATGAAATATATAAAATTAATATTACCCTTATTTGTTTGGAAGAATACAACAAAACACAAATCCTGTTTTTTTGGTGAAGGCCCTCACTGATTCCTCTGATGTAGTTTTGTGAATTATTGTGTGCTTTTTTTCTTTTTCTTGCTTTCTTTTCTCCACCTAGATAGAAGGAGTGCTGTTTGACAAGAAGAGCAAATGAAATAAACAACTGCAGGTTTTTCGTTCACCCTGCACAAAATATCTTAATCAAAAAAGGGGGGATATGTAGCAACCTATGTGACAGAATACGTAGCAACCTCTGTCTGTAACAGGATGTGCAGCAGCCTATGTGATAAGATATGTGGCAACCTATGTAATAGGATATGTAGCAGCTTATGTAACAGCATATGTAGTGACCTATGTAACAACCTCTGTAGCAACCTACACAGCAAGACATGTAGGAACAGGGACAGCAGGCATGCAGAGACAAAGTGGCAGTTATCAGCTGTGGAACTCCAGTGAAGGGGGTGGAGCTCAGGGGAGGGGCACACGTTCTCAATAAATAGCAGCTGTTGAGGTTGCTTAGGGCCTTTTCCCCAACACATATAGAAAGGCCCATCACCTGCAAGCTTCAAGCTTACAATGCATTGTCTGGCCTGCTTTGTTGGTGATGGCATGACAATCATGTTTAAGTATCCTGCCCATAGGACAAGGTGTGTGTCCTACATAAAAATTTAATTTGATAATAGGATAAAATCTCAGAAAAGGGCAATTATATTCCCATTGAACATTAAGATTGAAATTTTCAAATGTTTTGGATCAGGTGCTCTAGAATCTATGTGCTTTATAATTATATACTATAAAGTAATAATGTATGCAGTATAATAGATCATGTACCAGGTGCTTTTCAAACTAATCATATATACATAGAACTATATCTACTAAAATATCTGACAGACCTATCTTTTATTTTTGATTTTTTTTTTTTGTTTGTTTGTCTGTTTTTACAGGGAATTGGAGAATTATTTGAGAAAGCAAAACAAAACAATGACAAAAGGAAAATTTCCAGTGGTGATAACAACCTCTTCTTTAGTAATTTAGCACTTCTTGGTACTCCTGTCCTAAAAGATATCAATTTCAAGATAGAAAGGGGACAGTTGTTGGCGGTGGCTGGATCTACTGGAGCTGGCAAGGTAGTCTCTTTTATTGTACATTGCTATAACTTAATTTAGCATGCATTTCTCCTTTTTTCTCAGTTTGCCTGTAGTGTAAGTAGGTGTTTTGGAGAAATTCTTACACAGGTACTAGGAGAATGCTTGGATATAGTGTCCCATATAACGTAAATTGTTCCCATAATAATTTTCTCTAGTTTTTAAAAAATTTCCTTATATTTCTAGTGATTTTTACCTTCTACACCTATGTTTTGCGTAGCATTCAACACAGTGTCTTGCATGTGGTGCATATTCAATAGTTTTGTTGAACGAATGAGCCATCCACTTTAACCAGTCTTTAGCACAGGCATTTTTTCAGAGCTGGTCCAGGAAAATCATGGCTTATATTTTTACCTTGGTGGCCACATGAGCAAAAGGTTTGTCTTTTATTGGCATTAGAATTTTAGAGAATGGACTTAGACTTGCTTATGATGTATTATGAAGTAAGATCATTGAATAGGTTAGTTTTTCAAGAAATACATAGGAATGTTAATTTATTCAGTGGTCATACCTTGCCCCAAGAACAACTTATAATAAACCTGAAATATTTGGAGATCCATATGACAAAAACAAGTACGTTAGAAAGAAAAGCAGATCGGAAGGACTGTATTTTGAAGAATTTAGTCTGAGACTTGGGAAACAAAATGCCACAGAAATTTTCTATTCAATAAATTTGAATTCAATAAATTCAAATAAATTTTCTATTTCAATAAAATAAATTTGGAATAAATTCTATTCCACAATGCTAATGATGCAATTTCCTTATTTCTCCAATTGTTTTCTTGCATGTGGAATAGGCCTTTTATATAAGGTAGCTATAGTTGTGTATTTATTCCTTATTAAAACAATTTCCTTTTTAGAGTATTATATCTTTCTATTTTGTGTATGCTGCTACTAGAAATTTTCACTATTAAAAGAAAATTATACCATAGGAGGAGCTGAAACCAAAGAAGTTCCAGATGATCTAAAGAAAAGCGTGTGCTTGTGAGAGAGTAGTTGTCATTTTTCATAGAATTTTAAAAATTAATTCTGTTTATGTATTTAAGATCAGTTCTGTGAAAGTTGTACAAAGATAGCTTGGGAATTACAAATTATAAGACTTACCATCAATTAAATTTTGGCAGTTTTATTAAAAATTGAGCAATTAATTACTGGCTGGGGTTGCAATTGCATCTTATAGGAAGCAGCTCTGAAGATAGAGTCAGCTGAAGGCAGTGATCCCTTAGGAATTCTTCAACACTTCTTATGAGTAGAGTTTGCCATCTCAGTGGAGGACGCTCCCTTTTTGTAGCATATGTGTTAGGAAAGGAGTATTTTATAATGTTGGACCAACGAGTTAGCTAAAACATAAGGTTGAACAATGAAAAAATCAGCATTTTAGGTTAAATTTCATTCCACTCAACTGAATAATTTGTATCAAAAGCCTTAGAGATAACCTAATAATTGTTCTACTCATATGACATACTCTAATATGCTTACATGGATTTTATATAAAGATTTTCATTGCAACATTGTTTTCAACAGCCAAAAGTTGGGGGAGAAAAATCTCATAAATATTTAATAATAGGAAATTGAGAGGTAAATTTTAGTGTAGTTATAAAAGGGACGTTAAGAATGACTTTGAATGATTTGTATGACATACTTTTACATGAAGAAAGACAGCCTATTACAAAATGGTATGTATATTATGTCATATTTTATAAAAGCATATATATGTTCATGTATTATGTGTGCAAAAAGACAAATGTTTTGTCTTTGAGTTTTTGTGTATATTTTGCATCTCTGGATTTTCAATAGTTCCAACAACTAGTATTATTATTTTACTGATAAAACAATGTAGTCATGTTTAACACATTAATACCATGTGAATTGTATTTAACTCACACTAGTTTTGCACCCAGGGTTTCATGAAACGTACGTATTTCACTCCTCTCTTGGCCTTGGGATAAACATGGTGTGCACGCAACTCCCCCACCTCCTGTCACACTGCTCCAGCTGGCCCGCCAACGTGTGCCATGAGTGCTGGCCTGTGTTCTCTGATTATAACTTCCAATTGCTCTTTTTGCCTTAAATGTTTGCCTGGCAGCTCTTTGAATGAAATTGATACCAAGTATTCTGTGACATGACGTTGTTGCATACACTTACGGAGTATGATTTTAGGAGTTGTCATCCAGGACCACGCAAGGTCTACTTCAGATACAACTACATAGTTGTTGAATGATAAAAAAAACTCAACTCAGAAATGAACTCAATGAGTGTGTTGTGAGTCACAACTCACATGGACTGCAGTGTAAAAATTGATTTGAGTGCCACATGATTGCACTTATATTGAAAACCATTTTTAAAAACCCCCAATTTTTCATTAAATTAGAAACGATCATTTTGTTTTCAAAGTTTTTATTCTGTTTTTGTAATAAAACTGTGGCCCAATGAAAAAGTTTTTTTCTAGTATGTCAAATTTGTTAATTTTATCACTCTTTCCTGTTATAATTGTCTAGACTATAAAGGCAGCATATCTTTTAAAATTTTATATCTCAAGGACTGATAGTACAATAGGTACTTAACGAAAATTTAACTGTACATTTGTAAGAAAATGCTTTTTTTTTTTTTTTTTTTTTTTGGTTCAAATTTAAATTTAATGTGTTGCAATTTTTAAAATTCCGGGTTTATTTTAATTAAGAAATAATGCGGAGAGTCTTACTAATGGGTGCCCTGGACTTA
>CAUYPK010020539.1:0-24419 GCA_963574355.1 Loris lydekkerianus | reverse complement strand
CCCCCCCCCCCCCCCCCCCCCCCCCCCCCCCCCCCCCCCCCCCCCCCCCCCCCCCCCCCCCCCCCCCCCCCCCCCCCCCCCCCCCCCCCCCCCCACCGCTGGGGGGGGAGAGGGGAACCTTTATTTAACACTGTGAGGCATGTTACTTTTTAAAGTTGTCCTTCTAAATAGGCTAAAGTTTAGCTGTTAACAGGTTAGTGAGCTTGGGCAAGTCAATGATCAGTTTATTTGTTATGTACAGACAATAATACAGCTCCTAAGAGAAGATGTTTTCGAAAGTAAAAAGCAGTTCACCAACATTAGGTAAGGGTTTTTAGTAGGCAGGGCTCACCTTTGAGAGATCAGTTTGCTATAGCTTCAGCCAGAAAGGAATGGACTGCAGTTTTGCAGGAGTGCTAGGTGCTGTGTAAATGTCCTAGTCAGTTCAAGAAGCCTTTGGCAAAGGAAAAGTACACTTTACCCAGCAAGCTATGTGCTTCATGTCTACCCAAGACAGGAGGCGGGCCTGCCAAGGACTGTAGCATATCTCTGGAGTGAGCCAATGTTCTGTTCCCCTCCCAGCTCGAGAGGAGCAGCTTGAAATTCAAATGGGGCCCTTTGCTCAGCTAAATAAAACACTCTCAAATCTTTCTGACATCTGCACAAAAGGGGTACTGAGGGGCTGTCCTGTAGGGTCAACAGTGCTGGGGCCAGTTTAAATAATTCCGCTTGGCTCTGGGAACACAGCGGGGAAAGGAGGATGACTAAACAGGACCTGGCAGTGAGGGTGGCTTCAAAAATTCATGTTCACAGAGTTTGTCCCATGAGCACTGGCCCTGTCTATTTGGGAAGTAGGACATTCTTGACCTTTACTCATGAAATACAGCCTGGACTAGTTCGGTAACCTTGACAAACATTCTTAGAAACTCCATACTTCATAAATAAACTTTTAGGAACACATTTAACTGTGTGGAGTCTGTATGTATGTTTCAAATATTGAAGAAAAAATTCTGTGCAGTGATATTCACATTTTACTCTATCCTTTACCCTTTCAACCACTCTGTTTTCAAAAGAAAAGCCAGATTAAGGCTCCAGATGTTTGGTACCCAAACAAGGACTCCTCATAAAGTAAATCCACTCTGCCCTCTACCTTCAAAGATCAAAATCTCAGCCAGGGGTTAAACAATGAGGTCATCATAGGTATGCTTGCTTGGTATAGGATTGACTTTAGTTCAGATATATAAGATATTTTACTTTTAAAGGCTCCTCAACCCAGCAGTCTAAAGCTTCTTCTCAGTTCCCTGATAGCTGAGTCTGACTAATTGCTTCCCACCCCTGCACAACCCAGAGGTTTAACCCCTTTGTGTCAAGCTTAAAATCTCATCTGCTTCCACTAGAGTTATTTTTATTTGCTATATCTTTGCAGTAATAAAGTAATATAACAAAGAATCATTATGTAGAACAGTATCCAGGAAATTCACAGAAGTGCAAATACAAACTTCCAATGAATATGTGAAAAGATGCTTAAACTCCCATGTAGCCAGGGAATTAGAATGATTTTCAGTCATCATATTAGTAAAAATTTCAAGTGTTTCCAAGAGTGTAGAAACATGAGCACTCCTGTACAATGATTATGTGAATATAAATTGGAAGATATTCTGTAGAGTAATTTGGCCATAGGTTTCAAAGTTAAAAATGTCTATTACCCTTGTATCTGATCATTCTGATTGTTAATATCTATTCTAAAGATGAGCACAGGAAGTCCTGCTCAAAGATTTTTACTGTAGCACCGCCAGTTTATAAAACAACAAAATTTGGAAACAATCTGTGTCCATCAAAAAGAAATGGCTGATATAAAGAAAGATGGAGACTTTCCATCTTTTGTAATAACCTGGATAGAGCTGGAGAACATTCTCCTTAGTAAAGTAGCTCAAGAATGGAAAAGCAAGTATCCAATGTATTCAATACTAATATGAAGCCAGTATATGAAATAACACATGCCCACACAAGAGAAAAGCTCAATTTAATTCAGGTTGGGGGGAGCAAAGAGGGAGAGGGGTAGGGATGGGAAGGGGATTGGTGTGCTCTCACAGTGTAAGGGTATATGGCACACCTTCTGGGTGAGTGGCACAGCTACAACAGGGACCTTACCTAACAAATGCAAACATTGTAAACTAATTGTTTGTACCCGCATATTAATCTGAAATAAAAAATAAATAAAATAAATAAAAGTTTTTAAAAAAGGAATGGTTGAATTAAACCGTGGAGTAGAGAAAAAGATCTTAAGGACATACTGCCTTTTACAAAAGGACCCAGAATATATATCTATAATTCTATCTTTGAAAGAAAACTAGACCCTGGGACTATTTTTATAGGTGTGTGTGCATATGTCTGATTATGCACAGAAAAAGACAAGAAAGAAGGAACTAAGTGGTACTAAGAGAGCATCAAGGGAGACTCTTGATTTGTTTGTGCTCCTTGCATGTTATTTAAGAATTCATTCATATATTTTTGTAGAATTATGTTTTTCTGAAACCTTTCAGAAGTGAGAGCATGGGCCTTGGTAGCTTCAGTGAACATGGCTTCCCTAGGAGGCAGCAGTGGGTAAGTGGGTAAAGCAAATAGGTGAGAAATCAAAGGACTCAGTTAATAGCCTAGAGTCTGTCATCAATTTGCTATGTGATCCTGAGAAGTAATTTTCCTTCTGTTTCCTCTGTACAATCAATGGATAAGATGAGAAGCTCACTAAGATCCCTTTTTTTTTTTTTTTTTTGGTTTGTTTTTGTTTTTTTGTTTTTGGCCGGGGCCGGTTTTGAACCTGCCACCCATGGTATATGGGGCCAGCACCCTACTCACTGAGCTACAGGCGCTGCCCCTGTGTCTTTAACGTATACTGTGCATGGCCCCCTTTTGATAAAGAAATGGCTTTTTATTCTTTTCCTTCAAATCCTTGCATAGTTTCACATTTCACTTTACTGCAAATGTAAGATAATGAAAGAGAAGGTGGAGCGGTCACTGTGTTCCTTGTTTGCCTATATTTTTAAAGGTTTGGTTGACCTATTTATGCTACTACCTTCCTTTGACAGTGTAAGCTCTTCAGCTTGACTGTGATGATGAGATTTCAAACATAATGCTGGAAGTTAGAAGATCTGAATTCTTACAAGGTGGCCATAAATTCTGGAAACATACATACATACACTTAACGCACAAGTGCACGCGCGTGCACATACACACACACACACACACACACACACACACTGATTTAACATTCCTAATCCTCAAATTGGAAACCTAAAATGCTCCAATGAGCCGAGCATTTACTTTTACTGTTATATCAGCACTCAGAAAGCTTTGGATTTTGGAACATTTTAGATTTCAGATTTGGGGATTAGGAATGCTCAACCTGTAGGCATGTATGTGTGTGTGTGTGTGTTCATGTGTTTTATTTTTTGGCAGATCAGCCCCCTCTGAATGCTTTTTCCTGGGTTGTACCAAAGATGCAGGTTTAGTCAGTGAAAATCAGAGATAAAAATCATCTTGGGGCTATGCATATACAGAGATTGATGGAAATGCTGTGAGGATGCACCGTGTTCATTGCAGTTTGTATAACAGTTAAACTGTGCATTGCTAATGAGGGATAAGACATTGCATGTGTTACAGTGTTTTAAAACATAACTTATGCTTCATGTAATATCTATAAACCATTCTTTATGTATAGTTGCCTCTATTTCTGGATTTTATGGCTACTCTGTACTCTTTATTTTATCACTAATAAACAGAGTGATGGTTGGATAACTCACATCCCCAGTCTATAGGTAACAATTGGACCACCTGCTCTCCAGAGTGGTAAGGAAGAATCAAGTGGGTATAAATGAGTTATGAACATTTACACAAATCAACAAACATCATAATAATACGGTTCTGCACAACCTAATTGGTTTTTGGAAGTACTCCAGATGAAATTCTGAGGAAACCTGGGCATTATGTTAAGGAAGGAAACCTCTTCTAGATTGCTCAGAGACTGTGACCAGTATAGTTCTGCCTATCATTAGTTAGAAAAGCTCCTTCCAGCTGGTCCTCATCAACTTTGCTTGTTCCATGAGGTCATAAAAGTAATTTCTAAGCAGTTCAATTCCAAAGACAACAGATAACAGCTTCCCTGTGACTGTCTTTCAATAATGAAATAAGCAACTTACTCTTGATCCTTTCTCAGGAAAGCACTTACAGCCCCCACTGCAGTCTTGGCCTCCACATAGCTTTCCATAAGACTTCTCTCCCTATTAAAAAAAAGAGAAAGTTAATAAACCATGTGAGCCAAGAAGCAATATTGCTCCTTGGGACTCTTAACCATGCACCTCCTAACCAAATAAATTTAGAGTAGTTTAATTATCATATCTGATGGTGTCACGAGTCAAATGAAATAAAAGCTAAACTTAAGCTAGCATCCTTTTAGGTCAGGTTGATACTTCACCAGATAGCCTGTTTGGCAGCTAGTTTGGAAACTGATTTAGAAACCCCCTCACTAGTAGAAATTCCAGTCACAAAATACAAGAGAACTGCTTGTATGGGAGCTGGAAGGAAACCCTAGACATATATATTCCTGTGAGAAAACAGGTGTCCAGTGACTTATGGATTTGTACTCATTGAGAAAAACAGTAGCTGGAGCAGAGAACTTGAGAGAAGTCTGAGTGCTAGAAAGGTAGTGACAGATGAAAATGGCCACTGTGTAGTCTACTCTCAGAATTGTTTTCCTCAAGCTCCATTTTCAACACACCATTCAAACCTTGCAGTGATGCCCTCATGCCCAGTCAGATCTGAATTCCTCAGGCGGTACTGCACAGTTCACCCCCAAACTATCCAACTTCATTTTTCCTTCTTCTCTGCTTTATGAGGATGATGATGATGATGATGATGATGATTACCATTACTAGAGGAATCTCTGCAAGGCTTCCACACGACCTGACATGTGCTGGTCTTCACCAATCTCACCTCCCCTGGTTCACTCTGCTTCAGTCACACAGGTGGGCTTTCATTCTTTTTTCAAAAAATATCCAGCATGTTTCTCCCTAGCAGTTACTTCCTCCTGAAATGTTTTAATGTGTTCCACCTAGAATTTTTTCTTTTTTTTTATCTTTTTTTGTTTGTTTGTTTTGTTTTTGCAGTTTTTGGCCAGGGCTGGGTTTGAACCCACCACCTCTGTTATATGAGGCTGACACCCTACTCCTTTGAGCCACAGGCACTGTCCTCACCTAGAAATTTTTTACTGGGGGCCTCTTTTCATCATCTAGGTCTCAGTTCAATTGTTCATTCTCAGAGAGACCACCCCTGACCGTTCAGACTAAGGTAGTCCCCAGGTACTTCCAATCATATCACTCTGTTATGTTTTCATCTTTAGACATTCTGTCTTCTCCCACTAGACTATAAGCTCCCTATCTGTCTTCTCCAATATTGTATTCCAAATCCCTATAACCATGGATGACACTCAAAGAATGTCTGATGACCACATGAACGGGGCTAGGATTTGGACCCAGGTCTAACTCCAAAGCCTGGACCTTAACCCTTATCTACTTTAGTGTTTTCTAAGTCCTCAGTCAACCAGAAACTAAATACAAATCTAAAAACAAAGAAAACTGCTATTCTGACCCTATCCACCTTGGGGAAAAAGTAAAACATAAATTCTAACTATTATCTGTAACAAGAACTTTATCTCTGGGATGGATTTAGTATCATTCAACTTTTTTGTTTAATGCTGGCTGTTTTTTCCAAAGAGAAAGGCATATTTATGAGCCTGCCTCACACTTAATCATTCTTGTCTCTGTATACTGTGTGCCTTTTCCTAATTCCTGGGGAACATTGTGAATTTCTCAAATGGTCTCTTATCTCTTTAGATTCCCACAACACTTTATCATTGCAACACCTCGGTAATAAGGTAGTGATGGCAGAGCTAAGACAAAATGTTGCTATTTTAGACTCCAAACACCTTCTTTATATGAGATATTTTATCTCTCTTATATGCCTTTGACATGGTAAGTGCTATTGTACACTTTCCAGTTTGCCTTCCACTTTATGGCATGGAGCACAGGCAAGTTTTCATAAGGGTTAGATCAAGAAGTGGTCTGGGAGGAGGAGACTGGAGGCTGGCAAAGACTAGAGAACAGGGAGAACAGCACTGAATTTAATCTTCATCTACGCTGTTGCCTTGTCTAATGTTGAGTACTATATTTCTTGGTATTGTGGATAATTTGGTTTTGCTTCTCCATACATTTCTATATTTTCCAAGCAGTTTCCAATGAGCATAAGAAAAAAATAATACATGTTATTAAATTATAAAAGTCACCCTTTCAGAAGAGAATTAAACAGGTGTTTCCAAAGTTGAAGTTGCATCTATTTGCAGCTATGGCCTATTTCCAAACAGTGTCTGTTTGGGCGTCCCATAAAATTGGTCTATTATAGATTAAAAGTTGCCAGATCTCTGGCATTCAGCAAGGGGCCAGATGAGACAGGAAAAAAATTTTCAATAAAAGTAGCTGAGCAAAAACATAAGAAGTAGAAGCTAAGGTTTCTCTTTTTTTAATTTCAAAATATTAAGGGTCAAAGAGATGTAAAGAAACTAAGATCTCTTAGGAACTCGCCAGAACAAGGAAGCAATGACACCCAGCTCACAGACAGGAAGCCATCACTATCCTCTGTCACCGAGGAAAGTAACCAGAGAAGCCCTATTGGCCACAAGGCAATTTCCTGTAATGCCAGCCCTGGCAGTTTCCCCAGGAGTCTACAATTACAGTGAGGTGGGAGGGGTAAAGGAGCAGCTTCCAGGGAACATGACCAGACCAGGTCCTGAGGAAGCTTCTGCCTATCCTGGCTTGTCTGGGGCCACTCCACTCCTATTTGACCAGGCCATGTTGTTGGTGTCATTCACACCTTGGAATGCTCTCCCCTTCCTCTGAAAACACAACCCTTCTTATACTCCCCAAAAATTAAAACTGGAAAGTCTTTGAGAGATTATCTAATATAGTCGTTCTTAACTTTATCAGGCCAGCACTGATTATTTTTAATTATATTTATTATTCTCTCTTGCTTTCCTAAAAATAAATTCACAGGAATAAGCTATAATAAAAATGTAAGCAAAAATTTTAAAAGCACATATAATGCCCTAACTGTGTTGACAAGAAAAAAAGAAAAAAAATGGAATGTAATTTATAAGAAAAAAATATGTACTTCAATATGTGAAAGCATCCATGGCTATATTAGTAAAAGTAATGAAGTATTAGTCAGAGGCTAATGGCACTAAACAGAATCATTATGACCAGGACCATGACACAGAATGACAATGGGATGTGGTAATGGTGACTCAAAAACCATGAATACTGTTGCTATTAGTACAGTAATTCTCTGAAATGGTAAATAATTAATGGTCACGTCTGGGGACAAAAAAATACAATCTTTGCTTTTTTTACCTGGCAGTTCTAATCAGTAATAAAACCATGAAAAAATTCATTTCCATATGTAAAATGTGGTTATGTTCTAGACTCAGATAATTATAAACGGTTTTCACTTTCATCAGTATCCAGAGGTCTTCTAAATGTATGGCAAGATGCAGGACAATTCTTTGTAGTACAGCGTAGCCCTAAAGTTCATGTGCAATTTAAAATAGTTGTCTATTTTAAACAACTATTTTAAATTGCACACGAACTTTAGGGCTACCCTATATTTAGTACATCTATCATTTCTAGCCTCCACCTAGTAAGTGCCTCCTCCCCATCATTTGACAATCAAAAATGGCCTCACAATTTCCCAAATACCTACTAGGGAGTGCTTCTGTTAAGAATCTCTGGTCTAATCCAAATAGCCCCTTTTATAGATGAGAACACTGAAGGAAATTGCTTTGCCCTGGGTCACAGTGCTAGCAAATGGATTCTAGCATTTCTGTCCATAATGCCATATTCTGCCTACTATATCAGACTTCTCAAGGTCAAGTCCAAGTTTCATTTCTTCCATAAGTACTCCAGTTTCAGTGAAAAGCTGCAGCATTCACTGGGCCAGTGTCGCATGTTGCTATGACACAATCTTTGCAATGTTTCTTAGGTTGCACAGCTGAGAATCTTGTTTTCTCATCCAGACAGTAATGTCCATATGGGAAAGTCAAACTATTTTACCTCTTTGTATATCCCCAGAGTGTTAAAGAGGCAAAACTATGTTCTAACCATTACCTGAGGCAATATACCTTAGTTAAGAGTATAAGTTCTGGCAATAGTCTGTACAGGTTTAAACCCCAGGTCTGATATTTCTGAGTTGGATGTTCCTAGCCAAGTGATTTTATCTCTTGGTTCCCCAATTTTCTTATCTGTAAAATGGGGATGGCAATAGTATCTACTACGTAGGGCTTGATTGGAAGATTCAATAAAATAAAGCATGCAAAGCATGGTGTCTGACTCACAGGGTGCACTAAATATCATCTATTATTATTACATTAACATCAGCTAGGCCAGACTACCATGGTCTCTGCAACACTCTGTTCTCTCTCTGGATCTGATTCTCAAGTGATGTGCGTGTGTGTGACCATACCAGTTTGTCTATGGCTGATGTTCACTCTGCTTAGTTAGGATGTCCATTTGAATTTGTTGATATCTGTATGTAACTTAACATTACATATTTTTAATACCATCTCTATCCCACACATGCATCCCTTTGCAGATGCTGGTTCCTTTGTCTAAAATGCCTTCCTGACCCCTTTTCTCATTTGCCACAAACCAACTTCTGTTTATTCTTTAAAACCCTGCTCAAACAGGGTGAAGACACCCCCAAATTCTGCCTCTCTCCCAGCTATTTCAAGCAGAAGTTCTTACTCTCTCCTCTTTGCTATATTTTACTCCATCTATTTGGTTCTAATATCAGACTGGAATCAGGGCTATGTCTTTTTCCTCTCTGCAGCCCTGTCACAGCAGGCACTCAATGGAGGGCTATGAAATAACCGCTCTCAGAACAATTGAGTTACACATGTTAAAGATCAACATCACCTGGGATTCTCCCTCTCCCTTGGGTTTCCTGAAATAAAGAAGTACATCATAATGTCCCTACCACGAGCCAATATGCTTTTCTAGGTATCACCAGTGCCTACTGGCATGGGTGGTAGCAGGGATGACAATGACGCAAAAGGTAACCCAGAAAGAGAGATAGGATGTAAGAGAGCTTAGCTGGAATGATTGACTAGCTTACAAAAATGAGTGATGTTTGTGAGGAATTTGCTCTAGAAAGTTGGGTCACAAAATACTGGTTGTGCAACATTTTATTTTGGCCATTCAACATATATTGATTAAGCACCTAAGCTAGGCACTGTTTTAAACATGGGGGATAGTGTATCATACAGCTGTAAGTGAAACCAAGTTCCTGCTCTCTTGGTGTTTAGAGGGAAGACAAACAGTAAACAAATAAATATTACATATGTGTTAGTGATATGTATTATGGAGGAAAATAAATTGATATGAGGAATAGGAATTGTTGGAGTCAGGCTATTCTTTATTTATTTCTTTTGTAGAGATGGAGTCTTGTCCAGGCTATAGTGTAATGGCTATTCACAGGTCCAATCACAGCACACTTGAGCAGTCTTGAACTCCTGGGTTGAAGTAATCCTCCCATCTCAGCCTCCTTTACAGCTGAGATCATGAGCATGCACTATGGCACCCAGCTCAGATTGTCATTTTATGTAAGGAAGTCACAAGGCCTTGGTTACCAGGTGATTTCTGAGCAAAACCATGGTGTTTCTCAAAGCACAGTCCTTGGACCAACATCCTCAGCCCTGGAAACTTATTAGAAATGCCAGTTCTTGCATATCTATGCAAATTTATTGCATAGAAATGCAAAATCTTTAGGAGTAGGCCCAACAATCTATGTTTTAACAAGCCCTTCAGGTGATTCTGTGCACACTAACATTGGAGATGGAGAAGGTGAAAGAGCAAGCTATGTGGCTACCTGGAGAGTATTCCAGGCAAAGGGAACAGCAAGTGCAAAGGCAGTAAATGACAGAATATGTTTGATGTTTTGGCTAAAAAGTAAAGAGGCCAGAGTGCTGGAGTGAATAAGGGGAATGGGGTAGATAGATGATAAAGCCAGATTATATAAGATTTTATAGCCCACTGTAAGAACCTTGCCTTTGGAAAGTCATTAAAGGACTTTGAACACACTAGTGGCACCAATTGATTTACTTTTCTGAATGGATCACTCGAGTTGCCATGTGAACTGCAACAGGGCAAGGGTGGAAGCAGAAAGACCATCTGGAGGCTGTGGTGGAAGTTCAACAGAAGAGGCTTGGACCAGAGGCACCGTTGGAGAGACTGGCAGAAGTAGGACTCTAGATATGTTTTGAAGGTAAAGCTCCTGGGATTTGCTGATGGATTGGATTTGGGATGTAACTGAAAAAGAGGAGCCAAGGATGACTCCAGAGTTTCTGTACCAAACAACTAGAAGGATACAATTGCCATTTATTCAAATGGAAAAGACCATTGGAGGAGCTGCCTTGGGAGCCATCAGGAATTCTGATTTTGAGATATCTATTAGACATCTAAATGGGGGAGTAGATACTTGGCTTTGAAGTTGGGAGTTCAAGGGAGATCCCTTGGTCTGTATAAACTTGACTATGTTGTGGTAACAAATCTAAAATCTCAAAAGTGTAACACAACAAAGTTTGATTTCTCACTCATGTCACGATCCAATCAAGGACAGGCAGCTCTCATGCCCAAACTAGGGAAATGTGTAAGACTGAAAGGCAGTGGTAAAGGCCCACGTGAGGTTACTGGTAATGAACTTCAAGGAATACTAATTATAATATCAATATTGTGAGGCATTCTTTAGCCTTATTCAGCCATGTGGATACAGATGCAGATGAGGGGAAGAGTTGGATTTAATCAAGTTTGGGGTCTGCTAGGTAAGAATGATAAAGAGAAAGAGAGGCAAGGGAAGTCGAGAGTATAAGTAAAGAAGTGATTATGATGATGGACCATGAAATCTAGGATTCCTAAGGAAGGCAGGGAGAATAAGCAGTGGGTAGAGGGTAGTAAAAAAGTAGTACAATCAATGGATGACTGACCCTTGTGGGGTTGAAGAAATGTATGGGTTTTAGCTGTTTCTCAGAAAAAAAAAAAGAGGTGGTATGAAGAAGCTAGGGCCTGTTAACACTTTACATAGTACAAAATAATTCAGTTCTTGGGATATAACAAATACTTCTTGAGTTAGCTCAGTAAATTGTTGTTGAAATTGATCCTCAATACTAGTTTCATACAACATAACAAAACTATCATGTTTTAATAACTTCAGTTTTCTTCCAAACACGTTTCACACAAAATCTCATTTGATTTTTCACCATAAATCTGAACTAGGTATTTTAGATGTATGTATAGAGATACACACACATACATAAAATTGCAATGACTTATTTATATCTTTGCCTACCCTCCTATACATTAATTTCCTTTGAGATGAAGACCTTGGTTTGTTCACAAGACGAATCAATTTAAATCCTCTAAGCTTCAATTTCCTGAACTATACAATAGGGATAGTATTTTACTTTACAGGGTTTAGTGCAGTTAAATGAGATGATGTCCTTAGGAAGGTGCTTGGTATACTGAGCATATAGTATGCTGGTATTATTTATAATTACAGTACGTCTTCAATCAATGAGTAATTCCTATTTTAAAGAAAAGGAAATAGAAGCTCAGTGACTTCTTCAACATAGAAAGTTTAGTATCAGGCTGGGCGCGGTAGCTCATGCCTGTAATCTCAGCACTCGGGAGGCCGAGGCAGTCCAGTTGCCTGAGATAGGGAGTCCGAGACCAGCCTGAGCAAGAGTGAGACCTCATTTCTAAAAATATCATGTGCAGTGGCAGGCACCTGTAGTCCCAGCTACTTGGGAGGCTGAGACAAGAGGATCTCTCATGCCCCAAAGTTTAAGGGTGCTGTGAGCTATAACACCACAGCATTCTACCAAGGGTGACAAAGTGAGACTCTGTCTGGAAAAAAAAAACAAAAACAAAAACAAAAAACAAAAAACAAAAAAACAGTTTAGTGACAGAGTTGGGGTAAGAAACTAGATATCCTCACTGTCTGTCTCTTGTTTTATTATGATTATTTTAGTCAGACTTGTTGCCACTAGTTCTAAAAATTAGACTGAAATTGAGAAGTCAGAAAAAGAACATGAATGTTCAGAGTGGTACCTTTTGGGGTACTTTTTATCAATACCACTTCACAATATTATTTGTTATGTTTGCACACTTTCTAAACAACCCTCATATATGATTCTCATAACTACTTTTGAGGCAAAGGAACAATCTTTTATATGTCCATTTTCCAGAATAAAAAAAAATACTCCTGCATTTAAGAGTATTTCATTTGCTAGTTAAGTGACAAAGCAAAGCCAAGGCTTTCTTTTTTGAGTGCATAAACATCTAAAAGGGAAAAATAATGCAAGATGCTAAGGTGTCCTTTTATAATCTTCATTCCCTACTGATAGCCTCAGGGTCTAAAAATCAGAGAGGCCTCTTTGGCTGGCTCAGAGGTACTCTTGGGGTCACATTCATAATAAGGGTTACTATGAGCATCTGCTATGTGCCTGGCTAAATAGTTCACTTTTTTTTTTTTTGTCTCAGAGTCTATTTATTTATTTTTTATTATTATTGTTTGGGATTCATTGAGGGTATAAGAATTAGGTTACACTTATTGCATTTGTTAGGTAAAGTCCCTCTTATAATTATGTCCCACTTCCAAGAGGTGCCATACAATGTGATGCCCCCAACCCCCTCCCACCTCCCCTCTCCCCACGCCCTCATTCCCCTTATATTAGATCACCTGCTACCTTCATATTAGAATTGAGTACATTGGATTCTTGCCTCTCCATTCTTGTGATGCTTTACTAAGAATGTGTTCCAACTCACTCCAGGTTAATACAGAAGATGTGAAGTCTCCATCTCTTTTAATGGCTGAATAGTATTCCATGGTGTACATATACCACAGTGTGTTAATCCATTCCTGAGTTGGTGGGCATTTAGGTTGTTTCCATGTTTGGGCAATTGTGAATTGAGCTACAGTAAAGAGTCTAATGCAAATATCCTTGCTCGATGTTTCTGAATTACCATACTTAACTTATTTTTGATTCTCAAACTGCTTACAATTTGGCCTGCGGGCTCCTGGGTCCTTGTAACTTGTCCGAGAAGGGGCATTCTTTGATGTGATGTAAGGTAGGACCACAGCACCGATGTTTCTCAGGGTCCTCTCTCTCTTCATCTCCCACATATCACCCAGGGTGCACATAACCTGTTCATACTCAAGCCTACTGGACCAAACTTCTGGAGATTAGCAAACCCACATGATTTTTATGAACAATAAAATTCAAAATCAATGACATACAAAATGTTAAAAAAAAAAATTGCACCAGACAGAGTTAAAAAGTCAAGGAAGATTTATTCAAGATTAATGCAAGAAGGGTTGTAACTCTGTTATAGGAGACAGATTTAATTGAACTCTGCTGAAACAAATGGAGGGAAGAATTTAAAATATTGGAGTGAGCTCACAGAAAAGTATGGAAGGACTTTGGGAAAGAAGTAGTTGGTCTAAGTAATCAGGTCTTCTCTGTTCTCTAATTGGCATTTATCCAAGTTAGACTCCACAGAAACTGGGGGATAGAGACCTGTCTTTTCAAAGAATCGCTCCTAGGTCCTAGAGAAAGACATTCCTGGGTTTTCAAAGACTTATACCTCAAAGAGGCAGAAAAGCAATTTACAAATTTTCTGAAAGTAAGTTCCAAAAAAAGGGGGAGATGAAGGGGCTTTTAGTCAGGAAGTAATCTGTCTAAAGTTCAATCACACTGAGGGGATGGTAAGACTCTCTTGGTCACCTCCACAAAGGCAGGGGCTAGAACTGATTCACCACTGGATTCTCTGTGGCTAGCTCCATTTCTGTTAGTAGGTTTTCAATAACCACAGGTTGAATGAGTAAATTAATTGCTCCTTTTATGATCAGCATCATCAAGGAAATTTTATTTTATTTGCAGAAATTTACTTACACTTTGTATCTCTCCATTTCTTTAGGCAGTATTTTTCAAATCTGCATAAAAGTCCAAAAATCACCTGGAAATATTCATAAAAATCAAATTCCAGAGTTGTACCTAAGATATTACTAAATCAGAATGTCAAGAAGTAAGGATGGATGTAAGTCTCTGTATTTTAATGCAACTTAAAATGCTACCAAGAGAGATGATTTAAGTATCTATTTCCTTATTATCGCAGCACCATAGGATCATATTTAAAAAGACCGAATCTGTGTTTATTTTGTCAAGATGTCCAGTGACTGTTTTAAGCTCAAATTTAAAAAAGGATTCAGTTGCCATTTCCAAACACAAGGGTGCCTGTGGTGTTATTGAGCATTGGTCTTAACCATACCCTCTTCTTCTGTAGCCCTAAGGATTTATGGAAAGCGTAAGAGCTGGGCCTGCTGAGATTTTAAATGCAGCCTCATCTACTGCTGTGTTCTGAAATCTAGAGGCATTAAGCTATTAGCATTCGTATCAATTACTATGAAAGTAAAAGTTTGGCACACCAGACCTCTTGAGTAAGACTGTGATTTAAAAAAAATAATAACAAAATACTTTCCTTTGAATATATTCTAGATTCCATCCCCAGGATGGTTGGTGGTCAACACTGCATCATAGGGAGTCTGACACAATCCCTTCTTCATTTCTCTTAAAATCTGGCTGAAGACATTAATTGTCTGTGTAATTATTTTAACTGGGATTAAAAAGAAAAGAAATACATGCTAATTAGTATCAATTATGATAACTCTACGAGAGATGGAGAGGGAAACTTCTAAATCCTGCCTTACTGTGAAAATTAAAGTTTTATTCGAAAGCTATGGGGATTATAATCAAAATAATTTCGAATGCTGGTTAAGAGTTGACTATCTTCCAAGCATTCCTTTAAGTGGTTTCCCTGCATCATCTTATTTGATCATCACAACAGCTCCACGAGGTAAGTCATTATTATCCTGATTTTATAGTTGAAGACACTGAGTCTCAGAGAGGTTAATTAACTTGCTCAAGGCCATATGGCTAGTAAATGTAGAAGCAGGGGTCCAGTTGCAGGGGACTGTCTTCAGAGTCAGCACCAATATTATGTTTTTAAATGGCGGTTCTCCACTGGGCTTGATATTGTCCCAGATGGCATTAATAATGTCTGGAGACCTTTTGTTTGCCACATAGAGGGCAGAGGGGGTGTGTGCTAGTGGCTTTGAGGCCAAGGATGCTGCTGACACATCCTACAATGCACAGAATATCTCCACAACAAAGAATCATCCAGCCAAAAACACCTGTGCCCTTCAGATTAACATAACCTCCCTTGAAAGAAAACTTGAAGTAACTTTCAATAGCAATGGAAATCTAGCCAGTGGAAGGGAGCAGACTGAATTTTTGACATCACTGATAATGCTTCCAGGCCTAAGGAGTTAAAGAGGCTCTCTCAATTCTAAGGAGCTATAAAATATCGACTGTTACTTGGGGCAGGATGGAGTAGAGCTAACACAAGAGTAGTAAGTTTTCTTTTTGAGTGGAGTAGGCTGGTTTGGAGAGGGGCCCTGTCATGTAAACTAAAGAAAGAAACTTAGCACATTGGAAAATAAAACTTGTTTTACTATTTTATTGTTGGGGATACCAGGTAACACTTATTGCATTTGTTAGGTAAAGTTCCTCTTATAATTGTGTACCATCCCCAAGAGATGTGTCATACCCCATGCCCCCCCCCCCTCATCCCCTACTTCCTTCCCTCTCCCTGCACCTGTCTTCCCCCACCCCACAACATGTATTAGGTCATCAATTGTCCTCATATCAGAATTGAGTACATAAGATTCTTGCTTCTCCATTCTTGTGATGCTTTACTAAGAAGAATGAGTTCACTTACATACAGGTTAATACAAAAGTTGTAAAATCTCTATCTTTTTTAATGGCTAAATAGTTTTCCATGGTATACATATACCACAGCTTATTAATCCATTCCTGGATTGGTGGGCATTTAGGCCATTTCCATATTTTGATGATTATAAATTGAACTGCAATAAACAGTCTAGTGCAAATGTCCTTATGATAAAAGGATGTTTTTGCTTCTGGGTAGATGCCTAGTAATGGAATTGCAGGATCATATGGAGGGTCTACTCTGAATTCTTTGAGGATTCTCTATACTTCTTTCCTTTGCAGTCCCACCAGCATTGTAAAAGTGTTCCATTCTCTCCACATCCACACCAGCATCTGCAGTTTTGAGATTTTGTGATGTGAACCATTCTCACTGGGGTTAGTTGATATCTCAGAGTGGTTTTTATTTGCATTTCTCTAATGATTAAGAACAATAAGCATCCACATGTAAAAGACAAAAAGTGGCCCCACACCTTTCTCCACTCACAAAAATTGATTTAACATGAATAAAAGATCTAAACCTAAGGCATGAAAAATAAAAATCCTCAAAGAAGGTGTAGGGAAAACACTTGACAGTATCGGCCTGGGGAAAGACTTTATGAAGAAGACTTTTGTGGCAATCTCAACACCAACAAAAATAAACAAATGGGACCGAATTAAACTCAACAGCTTCCGTACAGCGAAGGAGACAACAACAAAAGCAAATAACCTACACAATGGGAAAGGATATTTGCATAGGATATTTGCATATTATGAATCAGACAAAACCTTAATAACACGGATCTACAGAGAACTCAATTTAATCAACATAAAAAGAGCCAAAATAGAACTCAAAATAGACCCTCCATTTGATCCTGCAATCCCATTACTAGGTATCTACCCAGAAGAAAAAAAATTGTTTTATCATAAGGACATTTGCACTAGACTGTTTATTGCAGCTCCATTTACAATCATCAAAATATGGAAACAGCCTAAATGCCCAACAACCCAGGAATGGATTAACAAGCTATGGTATATGTATACCATGGAAAACTATTTAGCCATTAAACAATATGGAGACTTTACATCTTTTGTATTAAACTGGATGGAAGTGGAACTCATTCTTCTTAGTAAAGTATCACAAGAATGGAGAAGCAAGAATCTTATGTACTCAATTCTGATTTGAGGACAATTGATGACCTAGTACATGTTGGAGGCTGGGTTGAAGAGGGGTACAGGGAGAGGGAAGGAGGCAGGGGGAGATGGGGCATGGGGTGTGACACATTTCTTGGAGATGGTACACAATTATAAGAGGGACTTTACCTAACAAATGCAATCTCTTATATCACGAGGCAAGAGAAATGAATAGAACCTTCTCTAATGAAGATAGATGAATGGCTAACAAGCATATGAAATAAAACTTTTTGAGTTCAATCTTTTACAGAATCCATAAACTATACATATATATCATATGTAGATACAGAGAATGCCAAAAGAAAGAAAACATGTATTCAATTTGTGATACTCAAGTCGTGCTTGACTCTGCAATTAGATGAGGTGATCAACATGACTTGTATTCATCTTTTGTTAGGCACATGTATTGAGTATTGCAATTTTAATACAGTTTTTTACATTCTTAAAATGTATATACATTTTTGGCACCATCTGTGTATATACATATATATGTGTATATATGTGAATGTGTGTATATATAGTGTCCTGAGAATATCTTGTGCCATACAAGGGGAAAACCCATACTGGTTTCCCTCTCTATGTAGTGGAGCCTAGAGAGAACACTGAAAAACTAAGTTCCTCTAGAATATTAAAAATTTCTAATTTAGTCAAGTATTTCATCAACCTGCTTGCCAGACTCATTGATTATAAAGGTGTTTGTTTCCATAGAGAATCTCTGAGTCAACTCTACCAGATGTTTTATTTCACGAATACTTGTTTTCTTCAAAGATATTTTCATTTCAGAGCAAGATGCACTGAAATGTCAATTTCTGTGAGATTGAGCCAGAGTAAATAATATACCTTCAACCTCATAGTCAATAAGAGCTCAGATTCCATTTAATTATAATTAGGATGACTTCCTTGATTTGAAATTAAATTTTGGTTAAAGTTAGCAATTCAAATATGGTAAAATCTTTAAAATGTTATTAAAATCAACATAATTTTATATTTTCTTGCTTGATTTTTTGAACTCATGAATTAAAATATATTCTAATTAAGAAAGGAATAAATGTGAATAAGATTCTGTCAGGAGTTAAATTTAATCTTTCTTTTTAAGGACTCAGCTGACAGATTTGTGGAAAATACTAAAGAAATATTTTATACTTGTTTAAATCAATGGTTTAGAAGAATATTTCCTTCTCCAATCGCATCTCAAGGTAATATATCTAAGTCATAGGCATTTAATATACATTTAAATGTTTGATTGATTTGTTTCTAAACCATCATCTTTAGAGTCTTTGGAACAAATGACAATAAAATGAAATTCTTAGGCTACCTCTGATAACTAAATCCTTTTGTGTGGAATCCAAATATTTAAAAATATATCTTCCTAACATTGTAGTTCTTAGCTGCTAACAATAACTTCCTGTCAAATGTAAAAGGTTGCATGTAAAGTATTTTTTTCAAATTTAAAGTGGTTATGCATGAGCAATCAATGTGCACTTTCATTTGTCAAGAGAAAGACGACGTAATTACCAAGAAAAGCAATTTTAGACCAAGAAGGGCACTAAAAGTTTATCTAGTACATTCTGTTCTTGTAGAGCTGAGAACACTAATGTCAGCAAGACTGACTTTTCCAAAGTAATGTATATTTCAACTAGGACTGGGTGTCAGGCCACTCATTCTTTGCAGCTTCTTGTATGACATTTTGCCACTATTCCCAGAAAGTAAAAAATTTGGTTTATTCCCACTCAATACTTTGAATTCCAAGTATGGCATAATGTACCAAATTAGATATTGTGATCAACAGATGTCAATAGACATTAAATGTCAAAGACATTAAAATCTAGTTGGATAGGTAATAAATAGAATGCATAAGAAATGGTAATACATAGGATGAACTATAGTTGCAGATCAGTCCCAGTTGGGATGACCAAGATAATCTTTAAGAGGAATGGTTTATTTGAGTCAGTTCTTCAAAAGGGAATGAGATATCAAGAGAATAAGAAGAGGAACTTTCTGGATGGGAAAACTATGTGAACATAAATAGAAAAAAAAATGAAAAGACTAATTTTCCCTGAGCACATGTTTTGCATAAAATGTCGAGATAAAGTAAAGAAAGATAAGATAGAGCCTAATGATTCTACTGCCTTGCAAGTTCATGAGGGTCATAGAATGAGTCCTACTTGCTGCTACAAACAAATGATGAACAGAATTCACAAGAATGGCGTCTTAAATGCGATTCTAAGGCTGCTTTGTCACTACTGCATAGGTGATTGACATATAATATGAAGGGTATTTTTGCTTGTGTATTTCTAGGGTTTATTTGGGGGGGACAGATATCATGGAACCCAACTAATGAGATGAAACTTTATGAATCTACTAAAATTTCTGCACAGAAATGTTGCAACTCAAGATTATTTAAGTTTCTGATGATACTTGCTATTAATTTCATTGTATTCCTGACATTTGTAAGACAAATTACTGAAGTAATGAATTATAGATGTAGTTCTACTTAAAGTTGTTAAGCATTTGAAGTTAATTGGTAAAGCTTTTAGTGATAAAAGAAACATAATTATGTGGCCAAGAAAATAAAGAATTAAAATAGAATTTTAAATAAAAACCTAAAAGAGGAGGAGAGGAGACAAGATGGATGACTAAAGCCAGCTTTCCACAGAGGCTCCCATCTAGAAGGAGAATTAAAGGACAGAAATTTAGCAAGTAACCTGGCAGAATAGAGCTGCACCAAGAGAGAAGGTTGGAGAACGCACATCAATCCTACTGAGGCCAGCTGCAACCCCAAGGATACAAACGAAAGGTACAAAATCCATTATCAAGAGGATGGGGAGTCCCCTCCCCAATGAGAATGGCTCGGAGTAACCCATAAACAAATGAGCAGAGTTCAAAAGTCCTCCCATTGTACTCCATGGGAGAGACCCTCTAAAAACTGGACCTATTTCCCCTACTAGGGTGCATGGCACTCTCCTCCCAGGCATAAAATTGTGTAAAACTGTATATATTCTCTACTTGCAGTTCTGAGCTCCAGCGCTCCCCTCCACTCTCACTCTGAGGTCTGGAGGCCTGTGCCCCAGGAGTCCAGATTCTTGGGCTCACCCCTTGATATTCTGGAGTCACATACCCTGTCTCTCTGGGCAACCAGAAGAGGCTGCGCATCTTCTCAGGTGGCAACCACCAGCAGAAGATCTGGGATGGAAATGCAGGCCCTGTGAGTAAAGGGTTTGCCTGAAGCGGTAGTGGCCTAGGTGGAGTGCGGGGACTAGAAAATGCACGCACAGTGCCAGCTGACTCCCAGGGTGGGGCTGACCCAGAGGACTGCTTTACTGAGCCTAAGATGCACCTGGCCCTCAGGGGATCATCAGCCTAGACAAAAGAGGGCAGGAGGATAGAACTGACAGCTAACTGAGCTGCGAATACAAACCTTTGCAGCAGCAAACACAGGGCCTGAGGTGCAGGTTCTGTGAATACAAAACAGCTTCTCTTCAGCAGGGGAATTTAGCTGGGACAAAAACGAATTCTGCAAAGTTGTTTTGTTCAGTCAGTAACATCAGTCAGGGGCAGGGCTGGAACTGAGTGAACACCCCCCCAGCCTTCATCAAGCGCCCAAGGTTGTCAGGCCTCACCTCTGCCTGCCAGGTAGAGGCAGAGAGCAGTGGCCTGGCTGAATAGACATAGATTTCCTTGTGATTCAGGCAGGTACAAAACCCTGGAGTATCTGCTCATTGGAGACAACTAGGTCACAGCCCTGCGGGGATATCAGTGACTGGGTGTGATAGAGGTGCAAGGTGGGGTGTGGAAAAGGTACATCAACCTTCCCAGACTAATTATTTGCTGGGTGGGTCCACCTGACCTCACAGAGCACCAGAGCAAGTCATATTTGAGTTGTCAGCAAACCCCTGTGATCTGGTTGCCAGAGACCTTTTAAAATCTCCTACCTGAGACAGGTGCTGACTGAGACAATTGATTTGGACCTTTTGAACGGATCCAATTGCCCGAGGACTATCCAAGTCGTGCCCTGGGTGTGTGGTTATATGAAGGTTTGATTTTCCTTTTCCAATTGTTACCTGTGGGGAGCAGGGTGACTTAATTGCTGGTATTTCTCCACAGCTGAGACTTCAACCCAAAGTAACTATTTCACTAGGGTTGGACAGAGACCAGCTGAAAAAAAGACAGAGCCACTTAGCCCCACCACACCAAACAGGTCTCCAGTTTCTCATGCTGTAGTACTGTACAGGTCCTTGACAAAGCTCCAGGGGAAAAGTGAAATGGTGTAAAATAATCATGGGGTGGAATCAGCGGAAAAACTCTGGTAACATGAATAATCAGAATAAATCAAAACCCCCAAGGAAAGATATGGCAGATGCAACTGAAGATCCCATTCATAAATAGCTGGCTGTGATGTCAGAAATCGAATTCAGAATTTGGATTGCAAACAAGATTAACAGAATGGAGGAAAATTTGGAATTAGAAATTCGAGGAGCAATTCAAAAGTTGGAATGAGAAATTCAAGGAGAAATTCAAAAGTTGCCTCAAGAATTTAACGAATTTAAAGACAAAACCACAAAAGATTTTGACACATTGAAGCAAGAATTTGCAGCCCTCAAAGATCTGAAAAATACAGTAGAATCCCTCAGTAACAGAGTGGAACAAGCAGAAGAAAGGATTTCTGACATTGAAGACAAGGCATTTGAATGCTCCTAAACTCTCAAAGAAGAAGAGAAATGGAGACCAAAAACAGATCATTCGCTCAGAGAGCTCTGGGATAATTTGAAGAAGGCTAATATTCATCTCATTGGAATCTCTGAAATCAATGAAGTAGCTTCACAAAGCACAGAGGCCCTTCTCCAGGAAATTATGAAAGAGAATTTTCCAGACATGACAAGAGATTCTAAAAGTCAGATAGCAGACAGTTCCAGAACCCCAGCATGACTCAATCCAAATAAGACATCCCCCAGGCACATCATCATTAACTTCACTAAAGTTAATATGAGGGAGAAAATTCTGAAAGTAGCCAGACGTAGGAAAACCATTACCTACAAAGGGAAGAATTTTAGAATGACTGCAGATCTCTCTGTGGAAACTTTTCAAGCCAGAAGAGGGTGGTAATTAAGTTTTGATCTCCTAAAACAAAATAACTTTCAACCCCGGATCCCGGATCCAGCTAAACTGAGTTTTATTTATGATGGAGAAATTAAATACTTTAATGACATTCACATGTTGAAGAAATATGCCATAACCAAACCAGCTCTTCAGGATATTCTCAGACCTATCCTCCATAATGACAAGCCCAATCCTCTACTATTGAAGTAAGCTCATTCAGAAACTTTTGATCAAACTCCAACTTCCACAATGGCAAAGGATTAAAAATGTCCACTGGACTTTCAAAAAACTCAATACCCAAACTTTTACCAGACTTATCAATATTCTCCATTAATGTGAATGGCTTAAACTGTCCTCTAAAGAGGCACAGGTTGGCTGACTGGATACAAAAACTCAGGCCAGATATTTGCCACATACAGGAATAATATCTTACCTTAAAAGATAAATATAGACTCAGGGTGAAAAGATGGTCGTCTATATTTCAGGCAAATGGTAATCAGAAAAAAAGCAGGTGTTGCAATGCTATTTGCAGATACAATAGGCTTTAAATAAAAAAAAGTAAGGAAGGATAAGAATGGTCACTTCATATTTGTTAAGGGTAATACTCAATGTGATGAGATTTCAATTATTAATATTTATGCACCCAACCAGAATGCACCTAAATTTATAAGAGAAACTCTAATAGACATGAGCAACTTGGTTTCCTCCAGATCCATAATAGTCGGAGATTTCAACACTCCTTTGGCAATGTTGGATAGATCATTCAATAAGAAGCTGAGCAAAGAAATTTTAGATTTAAACCTAACCATCCAACATTTGGATTTACCAGACATCTACAGAACATTTCATCACAACAAAACTGAATACACATACTTCTCATCAGCCCACGGGACATACTCTAAAATTGATCACATCTTAGGTCACAAGTTTAACCTCAGTAAATTTAAAGGAATAGAAATTATTCCTTGCATATCCTCGGACTACCAAGGAATAAAAGTTAAACTCAGTAACAACAGAATTCTGCATACTCATACAAAAACATGGAAGTTAAATAACCTTATGGTGAATGATAGGTGGGTCAGAGATGAGATTAAGAAGGAAATTGCCAAATTTTTGGAACGAAACAACAATGAAGACACAAATTATCAGAATCTCTGGGATACCACAAAGGCAGTCCTAAGAGGGAAATTTATAGCACTGCAAGGCTTCCTCAAGAGAACAGAAAGAGAGGAAGTTAACAACTTAATGGGACATCTCAAGCAACTAGAAAAGGAAGAACATTCCAACCCCAAACCAGTAGAAGAAAAGAAATAACCAAAATTAGAGCAGCATTAAATGATATTGAAAACAAAAGAATTATACAACAGATCAATAAATCCAAAAGTAGGTTTTTGGAAAAGGTCAATAAAATAGATAAACCTTTGGCCAACCTAACCAGGAAGAAAAGAGTAAAATCTCTAATTTCTTCAATCAGAAATGACAAAGATGAAATAACAACAGATTCCTCAGAAATTCAAAAAATCCTTAATGAATATTATAAGAAACTTTATTCTCAGAAATATGAAAATATGAAGGAAATTGACCAATACTTGGAAGCACATCACCTTCCAAGACTTAGCCAGAATCAAGTAAAAATGTTGAACAGGCTTATATCAATTTCTGAAATAGCATCAACCATACAAAATCTCTCTAAAAAGAAAAGCCTGGGACCAGATGGCTTCATGTCAGAATTCTACCAAACCTTTAAAGAGGAACGAGTACCTATATTACTCAACCAGCACAAAAATATAGAAAAAGAAGGAAGACTACCCAACACATTCTATGAAGCAAACATCACCCTGCTCCCCAAACCAGTAAAAAAAGACCCAACAAGAAAAGAAAATTATAGACCAATATCACTAACGAATATACATGCAAAAATATTCAACAAGATCCTAACAAACAGAATCCAGCAACATATCAAACAAATTATACATCACGACCAAGTCAGTTTTATCAGTTTTATCCCAGGGTGTCAAGGCTGGTTCAATATACGTAAATTTATAAATATAATTCAGCACATAAACAAATTAAAAAACAAAGACCATATAATTCTCTCAATTGATGCAGAAAAAGCTTTTGATAATATCTAGCATCCCTTCATGATCAGAATACTTTTAAAAATTGGTATAGAAGGGACATTTCTCAAACTGATAGAGGCCATCTACAGCAAACCCACACTCAATAT